>JASANA010002236.1:0-65344 GCA_030248095.1 Ptycholaimellus sp. GST1_10
CGACCGGCTCCACACGCTCTACGACACCCAGATCAGCGCCCACGTCACCTGCAATGCCTACAGCCACCCCTTCAACTCCTCTCCTTCGTCTCAAGCGTCATCAGGGTTTCGTTGGGGCCTAAACAGCCTCAATGAACCCACGCCTTGCCGTGTTCAGCCTTCCCTTTTCTCTCCTCTCCTGCCGGGGGCTGGATTGAAGCAGGGGGAGGAAACGGGCGCCTGGAGGGACTCCACGGGCATGGCCAGCACCGGCGGCCAGCTCTGCAAGGACTCCACGGGCCTGGCCGACCACTGCGCCCTGCCCTACAGCCTCACCGCCACCCAGATCGACATCTACGACACCTACGAGCTCTTCCTCTCCTACTCCTTCACCTTCTCTCCTTCACCTCAAGCGTCCCTGGGTCGCCTTAGCTCTCTCTTGAGCTTAGGCTGGCCCTCCATCTGCGGTTTACGGAGTTCCCACTTTTCTCCTGTCCTGCCGGGGGCTGGATTGAAGTGGGAGGAGCGAATGGGCTGCCAGAGGGGCTTCGCGGACCTGGCCAGCACCGGCGGCCAGCTCTACAGCCTCTACCCCGCCCAGGACACCATGCACACCGCCTACAAGCATCCCTTCATCACCTTCAACCCTCACTTACCAACCCCTCCATCCACCCTTGAGCCTAGTCTCAATTTGCTCTTTTTGTCAGGGGTAGGGAATCAGTGGAATTTCAAAAAATTTGTGGATTTGTTTGAAGCAGGATTGGTCTTTGGTTTTAAAAGATTTTCGGCAAGCCTTCCATGCCTTTGCTTTGCTCAAAACAGCCTCTATTTCACCATGCTTTTATGCACAGGCCTCCAATCTCTATATGCCTCTCATGGCCCATCACCTACCTCCCCTCTTCCACCTATCCACCCATCCTTCAGCTGTATGGGGGAGGCAGGAGTGGGCGCAGCCTAGCACCGAGTTGCGAGCCTCGAAAGCCTCTGGCCAGTAGGGGCGGCCCAGAAACCTGGCGCTCCGCCTTGGCCTGCCTCCCCATCCTTCTCCCCTCGCGCCTCTCATTTGCCTTTCCGATTTGCCAACAGCCACTCTCTCCAACACTCAGCCCACTCACCCCATTTACTATCCACTATTTCATGGGTTCCACTGAAACTCCTTCACCTCTATTGGTCCAGCAGAATTTAGGTTTGATAGCTAGCAAAACGCATTGATTGTTCTAGCTTTATCAGCAATATTTGTTCACCAGCCCTTTTTTCCAAGCCAGCTTGAAATTGCCTTCTAAGCTTTCTCTGGCTTTAGGATTCAATGTGATTTCGCGAAGAAATGCTCATACTGTTGTTCAGCCTTGTCTTATTTGGGCTTCTTTCATTTACAGGCTTATTCTCATTCCATTGTCACCGCCTCAGTGGCGCAGTTGGTTGGCGGGGATGATGTAAAGTGGAATGTTGGGTTCGAATCCGCGCCAAGTCCAATCTTTTGCGCTTTCTACATTTGCCCTCAAACTTCTTCCTTTTTGTGGCCTGGTGCATTCGTTTCAGTTGAGTAAAAAACGGAGCATTTCGCCCTTCGCTTTTATCCATGATGAAATAAAAGCTATTTGTGAGATGTTGTTCGAACCATCCATCCCCAATATTTTCAAATGAGCCAGATTTCGCTTATACCTTGGAAGATTGTTTATAGGCGACGAGGTCGGCAGTGCCGTTGCGCGTAATGCCGGTGAGAGCCTCCTCCACAGAGGCCGTGAACTTGATCCGATTGTAGCCCCACTCGTTGATCAGTTTACGCTCCGTTAGCATCGCATTTTCAAACCTCACCGTCCCCTTCACAAACACCTTCTCAACTTCTGCCCCACCCAAAAGTAGGCCAAGCTGAACCTCTCCGTTCTGGTCCAAGGTGATGGAGTGGGAAATGGGGCGGTAGTCCTGGTCCCCGTAGTAGCGCCAGGGGTACTCCGCCAGCACTGTCGCCCGCCCCTGCACCCCCTTCCCGTACGTGTACCTGCAGACACACTCCAGTGAGGCTGGCTGTTGACTGAGAAAAGGTGTCTGTGAGTGAACTTGGCGCTGACTTGCACAACGACGTCGTCGGTGACGGTGACGAAGGGCGGCGGGTTGACCTTCACCTCGAACTTGGGCAGCACTGCAGTTGGAGGCTGAATGGTTGGTGGAGGAGCGGGGGGAGGAAAGGGGAACCGTATTTCTCGACGGTGAAAGTTTTGGTGGTGCGATAGCCGTTGGCGAGCTCCACGACGATTCGCCATTCGCCCAGTGGGGGGTCGTCGGAGAGCTGAACGGAGCGGCCCCAGATCCCCTTCACTGGACGCTGCTCCAGCCACTGCCTGATCACGTTGTTTCCAGGGTCCTGCAAATCAAGCTGGTGTTTCCCTCAGATCGACTCGTCAGGAAATTTGATGGAAAAAGAAATAATGGAAGGATGGCTAACGTAGAGTTTGACGTGGCAGGTGGTGTTGAGGGGCAGGAGGTTGGGATCGACGGCGACGAGTCGGAAGTTGACTTCAGCGGAGGGCTTGTAGATGGCCTTGTCGGTCTGGATGAAGAGACTCTGTGCCTTGGGCTCCAGGCGAAGTTCGGAGGCGCCTTCGAAAAGCGTGCGGCCGCCCAAGTTCTCGCCCTTCACGTAGATGCTGTAGCGCTCCGACGGGGTCAGGGAGGCCGGGATTTCGCCCAGCGACACTCCCTCCTGCTGCCCTGCACACAAAGCCTCATTTCCTTCTACAAGAGATGAGGATAAAGGGAAAGTAACCGGGGCGGACATTCTTCTTGAAGGTCTGAACGAGGGTCTGGTTGTCCTTGTCCCGGATGGAGATGCGAACGATGTTGTCCGCGTCGCCCTGGAGCAGGTTGAGCCAGACGGAGTAGGGAAGTCCCGGCCGAATCACCGATGGCGCCAGCACCATAAACGTTCCCGCACTCAAAGGTACATCAACATTATTCACTTTTCAGCCTCATGGTTCTAGGTTTCAAAATATAATTGAATTTCGTAGAAGAGACCAACTAGGATGATTCATTGGCGGCCAAAGCGGGGAGGGCCTGGGCTAGGAGGAGAAGGATAAGAAACGTAGACTGGCGGAGCGTTGGTATCCGCATGTTGCAGCTCTCTTGGCTGCAAGGTCAGGTGGTAGGGGATGATGTCGTGCGCGCATGGGCATGGGGTCTAATTGGAATGTCGGCCAGGGCAACGGGGACTTGGGGGCATGGAAAAAGTGGGAGTGAAAACAAGTTTCCGGCCTCCTGTAGCAGCCGGGTAGCCAAAGGCTGTGTCCCTGCTGTTATTAACGCAGCCGACAGCCTGGAATGCCCCCCTGGTAACGCAAAAAGGGCCCACCACCTGGGCCCAAGCTCACACCACTCGCCTTTATTGCAATCCCCGGGATGCACCAATCCCATCTGCCCAGCTGGGGTAAACAAGCTAGGTCCTGTCAAGTTCAATTCACCAGCAGTGCATACATTATGCAGCACAGTTTCCCCTGAAGCTATTTGGAGACAGGGGTGAAAAAAACGGGAGGTAAAGAGGTGAGGCTAAGGAAGGCAATTGGGTGGGCGCACTTGTTGGGCGATATAAGTGATAGAGGAGGGAGAGAGGAAAGTGGGAGGGGCTGGAGGAAAGAAGGGGTGATGGTGGCTGGAGGGAGGGTGGAGAGGAGAGGGGGATGAATGGGGGCGCGACGAGGTGGCCGCCAATGGACATCGGCTCTAACCACCTGCCGAGTGCCTCTCTCCCTCCCCTTCCTTGCTCCCTCCAACCGCACTGCCCCACACTATCACCATCTCACATCCACTTTTCAGCACAATACATTTTCTTCGCTTTAGCATTTATTCTCCATAGGTTGTGTGAATAAACATTTTATTAATCCTCATTTTAACAGGTAACAAGCAATAAAGATTAATTTTTGGAAAAATGCTATAAAAATTATTTTTCCCGAAAACTACAGGTCTTTATTGACAATTAATAAGGTGATATGGTATTTAGTGAATAATCTAATGAATTTTCTTACAACAGTTATGTTGGAGACCTCCAAAACTAAAAAAAAATTTTGCAAATTTGAAAAAAAAGTTTAACAACGAATCAGGCCATCTTTTGAAAATCCAAAAAAAAACAAAAAACCTACTATACACATTCGCTCAGCTTCATAGGCTCTAAACATCTAAGTTCGGACAAAAGTATGCAGCAAATAAATTGGGAAACAATGCTCAGACCAGTATAAGCGCAAAAAGTCCTTGCAAAATATTTTGCTGACGAATGCTAAGCTGGGGTGTGTCACGTATCATTGGAAAGGGAGGTGGGTTTATCTGTGCGGCGGTAGGCGGCTGCGGTGGAGGGCAGTAAAGCAGGCAGGAGAGGAAGGGAGGCCATGGCGTGCCCAAAAACTGGCCTGCCCTTAGAGTGCGCACAAGAGCCGCATGCACACCGCCTCCTCCAAAACATCATCGCCCCCTCTCACTTTGCCTCTGTCCTGCCTATTGCCTGCCATGGATACGCCTCAGCCCCCTTCCAAAGCCCCCTCTTCCCTCTGCTCAGCTAATGCAACAAAACCACCCTTCTAAAAGCTCCTTGAACGGGATGAAAAAGCTGAGGAGTGAAAGGAGGTGAGTGCAAGCTGGCTCATAGAGGGCGAAATGGGGCAGAAAATAGGCAGCAAGGTGAAGGGGTGAAGGGAACAAAGAAGTGGCCTTGACAGACGGCCTCGGCTGATTCTCTCCTGCCCATGGGCTAGAAGAAAAAGGAGCAAGGCGGACGCTGGTCTCAAAGCCTCCTTGCCCCTTCCTCAGCCTTTCTTCTCCACCGACACCCTCCCAAGGCTGCTCAGTGCCCACCGGCCAATATGCCAGACTTCCAATAAAGCCGCCCGTGTGTCTCATCCGTGACGAGCTCAATAACCAGTGAAGATGTGGGGTGGAAAAAAGGAGGCGCGTGTGGGCCAATTGTGGCTGGGCATGTTGGCTGGGGGGTGGGGAGGGTTGATTTGAGGACGCGAAGAGAAGGAAAGGTCAGACGCGCGTGCGGAAAATCCAGTGGTGAAACAATCCTGCCACTGCTGGTGTGGAGGTCCTTCCACCGAAGAGACCAATTCCCATCCTCATCCCCTCACCCCTCCCACCCCCCACTACACATCCGCCGCGCAATGCCCCTCACGCATTCTTCCCACCCCTCCTTTATGCCTTCGCGGAAATTCCAGCTGCCCTCTCCTCCCCCTCTCCTACCCTAACCCTACCCTCCTTCCCTAACAACGCCAGCAAACGCATCAATCCCGGAGCGCACAATACGCCCACGTCATAAGCCTGTCCCTAGGAACACTTGACTCAACGCACTCGCATCCTGTAAGCTGTGAATAGGCGGGCCTTTGTCAGCGTACAAAAGGGCATGTGGCAAAAAAGGTGCGAAGGATGAGGCTTCCAGCTAGGAGGTGAGAGCGCAATGGTAGCGGTGCATGGGCAAGAAGACTTTTGTTTGAGGATGGGAGCCTCCCTCCAAGCTTCTCCCTCCCCCTCTACACCGTCCAGAGCCCAGTCGCCCACACAAAAGCTATAGCCAGCCACCTTCCCCGAGTCTCACGACCTCTCATCGCCTTCCTTCTCATCCCTCCACCCCTCCAACTACCCCTCCGCATGCCCTCTCACTCACCTCTTCTCATCACCAAGCCCCTTTGCTTAGTGGCCCTAAAAAGTGCTAATGAATAAGTGAAGGGAGGGGAGGGGAAGGCGGAGAAGGAGTGAAGGGAAGGAAAGGAGGAGCGGAAGAGGGCAAGTGTCCATCCATCCAGACTGACCCTTGGCCCAGTGCAGCGCCTAAGCTGGGGCTAAGAAGCGCCCGTAGTGAGCACACACTTCAGTGCAGGTAAATAAGGAGCTCCACAAGCCCTGCCTGGCACTACACAACCACTGTTCCTCTCTCCCTTCTCCTCCTCCTCCTCCTCGCCTAGTTCCATCTTCCGTCAGCCCTCCTGTATGCCGCTACAAACTCCCCTTTACGGATCATCCCATAACCGCATCGTAAAAAGAGGCCAGCACAAAAAAGGGGCGCAAGTACATAGGGCGACAGAGGAGTAGGCGCCTGATGAGGTGAGGAGGGGGAATTTGGGCAGACCATGAGCAAGTGAAGGCCGAGGGAGGGAGGTCTGAAGAGGCCGTGGCAACAAAACCCATTCTCCCTCCCTCCGTCCAAGGCGATGCCTGGATGTTCTCCCTCCGCTCTCCTCCCCTCCACACCCGCTGCCAGTGAGGTGCTGGCCTATGGGGGGGAGGGAGGCCAGCCCCCTTTGCCCCCTCGTGTGCACCTGACGCCAGTAGTCAGACCCGCTCTAGAGGCCCATGAATCACGCATATCTCTCGCCTAAACTCCGCGCCCAACCCCCACACAGGCCCCTTCCTGCCTCTCTGTCCACCCCGCCAGCGCCAAACCAACTCTGAGGCGCAAAGCGGGCGGCCACATAATGCCGGCGCTGGTGAATAGGGGCGCTAATCGCGGCCCATCCGGAAGGAAGCTCCATCCCTCCAGCCTTCCACTCTCCCATCCGCTCCCATGCCCCAGCCACCCGGTGTTAGCACCGCGCAAGGCACGGCGTCCCCGGCTTGGCTGAGAAGAAAGTTGGCCTAGCCGCCGCTCCCATAGAGGAGGGGGCAAAGGTGGAAGGCTCGCTCTGGAGCTGCGTCCATGCTTTCGACCGGTTTGGCACCTCCTACCAGCCTCACCCCCTCGCTCCTCATTCCAGCACACACATAGGCCCACCCAGCACACACCCTCACCCACCCCCTCACAGCCCAGAGCCCGGCAAACCCAAACCACACTTACACAACATCCCCTCTTCTCTTTCTCTCTCTGCCCACCCTCTCCCCTCTTTTCACCCCCACCGACGCTGGAGGCTAGGAGCGTCCACAGGTTTCGGTCCATCGACAAGGCTCTTCCTGAGAGCCTCGCCGCTCCTCCCCTCCTCAACCTTCCCTCAACCCTCCCCTCAACCCCCCGCAGACGCCCTTGGGAGTCATCCAGGTCGACGGCCGAAGTCTTTCGCCCCCTCCAGGTCTATCCCTTCTTTCCACAATCCTACCCACACTCAGATTGGATTCACACCAGCACCGCCAATTCTCTCTCTCTCTAATCCTACTTTATGTCTGCCCCCTGCAACCTGTCCCAATGGGCGGGAGCATGAGTAGCGAAGAACCCCCTAAAAAGAGCACAGGTGCGCACAGGTGTGGAGGCGGCAAACAAGCGTGGCTGGAGGCAGGTGGCGTGAATTGTGGGGAGGAGGGCGGGCTAGTTAGCGGGCGGCATTGTGCTGGAGGACTCTGAAAGGACCTTGCTACAATCTTCCTCCCGCCAACGACAAACAACTGCCTCAATGCCCCGCCCGCCCTCCCCCCAAGGCGACCTCTGGCTACAGATGGAGCCTCGAAATCTGCCTAGGTGGCAAGATAAAGGGATGACGGAATGGTGGACCCCAGGGGTGCCATCGCCCTTGGAGCCCCCCTCAGTGCCACTAAAGGGGACAGGAGGTTGTGGCTATGGGTGGGGTGGGGGCTGTGGCATCATGGCAGACTAGGAGGGGGTGGGTGGGCAAGGTTTGCATAGAGGAGTCCTTTCAATCCGCCCAGCATTACCTCAGAGGCCAGCCAGGCATCCCTTTGAGTGGATGTGCAGAGGGGAGAAACCTGCTCCCGGCCAGGCAGGGCCTTTAATTAAGCCCAGGCGCGCGACCGCCACTCAAAAACCTCTCAGCCAACCTCCCCCACTCCCCAATCGCACCCACTTGACCCGCAATCCGCAAATATGCACCACCTCCTCTAATGCCACCCGCCGCTCCCATATTAGCCAATCCCTGCAAATATCCCTGCTTGCTCCATTCTTGACGGAAGATTTTGACAGAACAGAATTGAGCTAATTTTTCCATAATGACGTTTGAACCGATGGAAACAGGGAAATATTGAATAAATCCAAAGTTGCCTTGATAAGGGCAAACAGGCTAACTACTTACTGCGAACTCCCTCAGGCGTTGACCTTGGAGCGGAACTGATGTGATTGAAACAAATAGTCAAGCGTACCAGAAGGACATCAGGAGGAAGAGTGTATAGGGAAGAAGGAAGCTAGAAAAGAGGGAGTGGTAGAGAAAGCCAGTCTGGGCCATCAAGGAAGAAGCCGCGGGGCGGGGAGGCAACATTAGGGCCTTGTTTTGGCGATGAGACTGGGGCGGGCCAATGCGATTATGTAGGGGGCGCTGGTGGGTGGGGGAGGAGGCGGAGGGGGCTGAGTGGAAGCGGGGGCGATAAGAGCCCTTGCCCCCTCCTCCCGTCTCTTAGCCAAATGAAGTGGGACAAGTGTGCTTGTGTGGGCGGTGAATGGAGTGCTGGGCATCAATTACGCCTAGCACTGGTCTCGCCCGAGTTGTTGTTTCCTGCCCTCACTCCACAGCCGACAGCAACCGCTCTGATAAGCTCCCAGACAGCTCACCGCTTTTTCACCCCCCACCTACCACCACCCTTCCCCACCTCCACCTTACCATGACAAAAGCATATCATATCAGCAAAAAATAACGTAAAATTTCTTTGAAATAAATGAACATTTTTGCGCAGGATTCTTCTTCAAAACAACTCATTCTTTATCAAAATGATTATTTGCAATTTTACTTAGTGAACTAAAACAGGGTTGACATAAAATTAAAGAACGTAGCAAAGTTTCAATTTTTTAGAGGACAAAGAAATAAAAGACAAAATTGTTTTTGAAAATTTGGTTATAAACTTTGTGGAATATTTTGTGAAAGTGTGTGGTTAATGGTGCATTCAAGCTAGAAAATATTCTAAATATGTTGCAAATTTGCATTTTTCTGAATCTAGTGACAGCTAGTCATTTTGGGCATTGAAATTTTCTATGGGGTCAATTATTTTAAATTTTTCAAATGGGAGCAACTTCTTTTTAAGATCATTATCTAAGACCAACATTCGTTTTATCGCCAGCAACTGCGCAGATTTTTCAAACATACTAATGCTGCGTAATGTCGGAAAAATTCATAGTAGAGCATTGAATATCCAAGAGGAATGGACCTTCTGAAGTGCTACTATCGATCAGTCTCCTCTTTAATGGAAGTCTGCAGCCGAATACCTTCTGCAGTCCTTATCCTTCAAGGTATCCATGTTTTCAAATTCCGTTGAACGAAATTCTTGTTCTTCAGATGATACTGAGCAAGGGAAAATGGTGAAAGAATTTCTGGCCTCCCGTATAGTAGCCTGCAGTGTGATAGAGGCAGAAGGGGCCCGTTCTTTCCCTGCAGCCGTAAGGAAGCCACCAGTTGCCATCCACCCAAAGGACGGCCCTCGTTACATAGCCAGTAAGCTGAGATCTTTTGATTGACGCGAAACTAGTGCAATAAATGATGGCAGGTGTGGTGGGCGTGAGCTGGGAGCAGCTGGGCAGCAACTGGCAGTCTCCAGAATGGCTGGAGGTGCTGCAGTTGCTGGGCCACGCCCTCCTGCGAGCTCTGGCCGCCCGATTCGCCCTCTACCAGCTCAGTCCCAGGGGCCAGCTGCTTCAGCTTTCCGGTTCCCACCTCTCACTCTAGCCACAGCTCTCATTCGCTCTCATTCTTAGGCCAATGCTTGGGACGACTGGAGCGTTTGGCCTCAATCGGAGAGGCTGAGAAAGAAGGGAAGCGGCGGCGGCGCAAGCGACAGAGCCAGGAGAGCTCTTCCCTCTCCCTCCAGCTTCACACCCCGGCCAAGAAGAAGCGGGAGCGGAGTACGGCGGCCAGAAGGAAGGCTCGAAGAAGGGCAGCAGGCCAGGAACCAAGCGCAAACCTGGAGGAAGGCTGGCCGAAGGAGCCGCGCCGTTCCTGGGCCGCCGCTGCCATGCTCTACTCCAAGAGTCCCCAGGAGGCTTTCCCGCAGCCGCCCAAATCCCTCTCCCTGCTTCACAAAATTTTCGGTTCTTGGCTTTCATCCTCTGCTTGTGAGGCCGCATGAGAGGTTTGTTGTAGGCAGTGATCCCGGCCTTGAAGAGCTGGCGGAGTTTGTGGAGGAGGAAAAGAAGAGCAGGGCGGAGACTTCGCTCCACTTCCTGCTCCAGCACTACTGTCCCTATCCGCTAGGCCTCTCTGGTTCAGTTTTGACGTTTTTCGATGGGAGAAGACGAAAGGGATGGGCTGGTAGGACTGAGCATAGAGGAGATGATAAAGATGACGGTGCCCATCCGCTCGGTGAAAGCCTATCTTCGCTCTCTCTGGCGCCGCTGCTTCTCCCCCATCCTCCTCGGTCGCGCCAACCACCAGCTCTTCCTCGGCCGAGCCTTGACCATTTTCACCACCTTTCGCCGCAAGGACTCCGTTGCACCCTTTTTTTGACCCCCCAAGCCTGTGAGCCTATCAATTGGTGACCTAAAGGTGGGCATCACGGAGCTGATGCGAGATCTCAAGGCAGAGGAGCCAGCCTGGCTTAGCCGCGTGCCCGGACGCCTGAGCAGGCAGCGGGCTCTGCGCTGTGCCGTTGCCTATACTTTCGATTGCATGGCCCGCTCCATTCGGTTTCCTTCTTCACTCCTTCTTCACTTTAACCTAATGGTGGCTCTGGTTTGCTCAGGAGCAGCTTCTACGTGACAGAGCACCAGGACCGTCGCCAGGCCCTGGTCTTCTACAGGAAGCCGGTCTGGGCCGCCCTGCTTCGACTAAGCTGCAACCGTCTCCGCTATCAACTCTGCCTCGTCCCGCCAAACCCCCGTCACAAGACCCCGTTCGCCTTCCGTCTCGTCCCTCGCAAAGGCAGACTCCGCCCCATCCTCACCAATCCGCCCAGCGATCATGCTCTCGTCTTCAAGACCAGGTCAGAAGCCCTATGCTTCAGAGGAGAGTGAAAGAGTCTGTTGAGGTGGGCCAACCTTCGCTGGCTGGCGGTGCTGGACGCGGCAGTGGAGGCCTCTGGGGGCCCAGCCCTCTGCGCCTCCTCCGTCCGAGTCCCCAACGGCCGATCGCTTGCCGTCCGCTGGGATCAGTTCCAGCAGCAGTGTCCCTCTTCCGCTGCTCAGACGGGCAATGGCGAGCTGTTGGGGATGTTTGCAGACAGCGGGAGCGGCGAGGTGTTCGCGGTGCGCAGCGATTTCAGCGCCTGCTTCGACCGCATCCCGCAGCACGGCCTCCTGGACGTCCTGCAGCGCATCTTTGAACGGGCCCCGCAGTACTACTTTGTGGCCAAGCTGGGCCTGCACACCAGCGGCAATCGCGGCGTCAAAGGCCGCACCTACTACGATGCCTGGCCGGACACCGATGGATCGCCCTCCAAGCAGTTCCCGCCTATTCTCTTCTTGCTGGTGTAAGAAGAGTAGTGTTGCTTGAGATCGGTATGGCTTGGCGGCAGACGGGGTCTAGTGGTTCGTCGAAACGGTGTGGAGCGGGTGTCGGTGAGAGAGCTAAGACGTGAGCTGCGTAACATCATCCTCCAGCACCATGTCCAGCTCCCCGACGGCAGCGTCTGGCGCCAGAGCCGCGGCATTGGGCAAGGCCTCCCACTCAGCGTTCGCCTTTGCGACCTATACCTTGGTTCTCCCACTTTTGCCTCCCCCCACCTTTGCCACCCTCAACAATCCTTTGAATCCCCTGTCAGGAGCTTTGGAGCGACAGCTGTGGCCTCAGCTGCTGGCCAGCTCCCGCGTGTTCATGGCCCGCTTCATCGACGACATCCTTTTGGTCAGCGAGGACTACGATGCTGCTGATGCTTTCCTTCGCACCCTCTTCTCCGGTTACACTCCTTTCCCACTCAGTAGCCAAAACATGATCTGCTTACCCGATAGACGAGGTGAGCCAAGGCTTCGGGATGGAGGTAAAGGCGGAGAAGACATCCACCAACTTCCGTGTCGGAGCCTCACAAGGATTTCTGGACTCCCTTCCAGCCCAGGCATGGCTTCTTTGAACAGGCAGTTATGGTTGGATTGAGAGGCAGAGAGAGTTGTAGGTAGGCTGGTGCTCTGAGATTGCCTACTGTGGCCTGCTTCTTCGCCAGTCAGGGCCTAGACTCTGGCTGGAGCCTGACTGGCAAAGGTTTGCTGAAAAGAAGAGCTGCAGAAAGCATAGACTAGGGATAATGCAGGCTGTACAGCTGTAGCCCGGAGGACTCGGTTAGCTGGAAGAGGGACTGGCGTCAGGGAAGAGCCCTGCAGTCCCTCCTTGTCAACAGTTTCAACGTCCGCCTAAACCTCTGCCCTTTCAAAGGTACTGCTTTCGCTGTGCACAGCCACCAGCAATGAAATGTTCTAGTGGCTGTTGTTCAAACAATGGGTGATGCTATTGTTTTGAGGACAAAGCGTGGAGCAAGGGCGGTGGATCAAGGCGCGAATGCGGGCCTGGACCAGCGCTTGCTTTGCCGCCGCGCAAAAGAGACTCTCCTTCGGCAACCAGCCTCATTTCTCTATCGCTGTCCGTGCCAAGCTCACCTAGATATTCATTCATCTTTTGTCCGCCTACGTTGTTGTATTCTGGCGTATTTTCGTCTTTTGATACTTCACCGGTAGAGAAAGACTTCTGGCAACTGACATCAAGAGGGGAATTAGAATCAGGAAACAGCGGGCTCGGTTGACTTTTCTTCCGTGGGTTGGGAGGGTGACGGAGGAGATTTGGGAGTGCCGTCGGGGTTGAGGGTGAGCTTCCAGCCTTTGTGCCGAGCATGGAAGGCTTTGATGAACTCCTGTGCCGTCTCCCCGTGCCCTTCCATCACACTCTCTGGCACCGCCACGTTCAGCACCTCAACGTCTACGCATTTCCTCCAACAGTCAGTGTAGAGAGTGAAGGGCTAACTTCGGGCAGCATGAAAGGCTTGAGCCAGCCAACGAGTGGGTTGGAGCCGGGAACGTAGTGAAGGTCTTTCGGATAGAACAGCAAGCCATCCATCGCCTCCTCAACCATCCCACCCCCTCTTCGCAAAGAAGGAGGCAAAGGAACGGAAACCTTGTGCGGCCAAGGCTGGGCCATGATGGAGGCGAGCTGTGAGAGGGGTTGGAGGATGATGGGCTGGAAGGAGTAGTCGGTGGGTCGGCTGGGCTCCCCACACTCCGGTCGATCCGCCAGCTGGCTCACCAGCCAGAAGTTGCGAAACTCCGTCTCAGAGTCGTAGAAGGCCTGCCCATTCCAGGCCATCACATCCAGCACATGGAAGCAACGGCTCCCTTCGCAAAAGATGGCGTCCAAAAGCGAATACTCTGGAAATGAGGAGAGGATTTGAAGAAAGGCTAAAATATGTGAAAAAAGGAGGGACGGGATTTGCTGGATTTCCTGCCTCCTGGTATGGGGGACTGGAACTGCTTCATGAGCCAGCCGGCCTTGGAGTAGACGCTGGTGAGGCCGCGTGCTGCTACGATCAAGCAGCGCTTCCCCGTGGGCACCGCACCCACTAGGTAATCCGTCCATAAATCATCCGGCACCAGCACCATCCACTCGCTCAGCATCAGCTGCTCCTGCCAGCTTTCACTACTTTCATCCCATTCTTAGATCCCAAAAAACTCAAGGATCGAAAACCTTGTAACGATTCTCCTTCTCTCGTCTCCGCTGACGACGATTGGTCTTTTCCACCTCCATGTTGATGGGCTCCTCTTGAGGCGAAGTGACCTCCTCCGCTCCCTCCACCTCTTCCTCCATCTCCTCCTCCAGAGCGATGTGACGAGCTTTGGCCATGGCATTGCTGCGTCTCCTGTACGCTCACTGCAGATTTGGAAGAGAAAAGGTGGGTTAGGCAGTGAGAGACTCTTTCTGCTCTTCCCAGAAGGCTTCTCGCCGCCGTCGCTGTGCATTGGCCACTTCCCCGCCGGCCTTGAACTGGGCCAGGCGTGGGTGCGGCGCCGTGGCCTCCAGACGAGAGCCTCCAAGACCCCCGCCTTCCAGTGCAGCCGTCAGCTCATCCATTCTTGCCTCTTACTCTAAATATGGTTTCTTTTCTGAGCTCGCTTGCTTTTGCGAAATTGGAAGTAATGTTTGGAAGAACGATTACTTTGCGCCAGGAAAGCGGAGAATGAAAGATTTACTGGCAATAAATGAACAAAGGCAACTACGGAGAATAAAATCAGGAAAGAGGTGTGAGAACGCAGGCTTCCTGAATGATGCCCTGGCCCAGGAGTTTCACATCCTCCAGCACCTGCCTTCGATCTACTTTCAGCACCTTCAATCTCTCCGCCTTCCCAAACCCTAGCTCATGGCCACCAATTCTGCTACCTCCGTCCCATCCTCATCCACATCCAGCAGCATTCCAGGGCGTAGATTGGCTGGCGTGGCCCTGTGCGGCTGGTTAGGCTTCCAAATGAGGCCTATCTCGCCCTCCCCGTCCCAGAACCAGCCCGCACAGTGCCCGTAGGCCGCTTTCAGCTGGGCGAACAGCCACGCTGCCGGCTCCAAATCCACCGGGCCCAGCTCATCCTCCCCAGCTTCCGTCTCCTTTTGCCCCAGCTTCAATCTCAGACGAAGATCCAGTGGCAGACTCGCCTTCGACAAATCCCCAAACCCCGGCTGTCAAACAAAAATGCTGGGTTTAGGATGTTGGCTGAAAATTAAGAGTGACTTTGTTAAGGGCGAGGGCGGCTATTCGCTTGAGGGCGGCGAGAGTGGGACCATCGGGGGCCTCCCGGCTCCACCGCCAGCCTTCACGGTCCACCGAGCTCAGAAGGACCTGAGGAGGAGGATTGGGGCTGAGGGGCAGGAGATGAGATGAAGGGGGATGGGAACGAGAACGGGGAGACGCGGCCGCTCGCTCTGCATCCGCTCTTTCGCCTCCTCTATGTCCGCGCCTACAAAAACCTTCCAGCTCAGTCTCTGCGCACTTCATTTCAAAAGTGGAGTGTACGGCTGAGCTCATCGTTGAAGTTGGCGACGAGAGGCTGGCGCAGGAAGTCGTGCTGGGCCAGGCAGGCAAGGAACTTTCGGAAGCCATCCCTCCAAAGCCTCTCTTCTTCATCTCAGCAGGACTCCTTGAAGGGGCATACAGAAGGGAGGTGAAGGGAGTGGGAAGGGCGGCCAGGAGGCTCTCCAGCGTCTCGTCGTCAAAAGCTGTGGCCAGCATCTGCCGACGCAGCCAAGCCTTGGCCAGGCGGCACAGTGGGCCGAAATACGCCTTCACGCTCACTTCACTGGCAATCCAAAGCTTTTGCAGGGGACACTAGGGCCCAGAAAAGTTTTGTAAGACTTCTTGAGGTAGCGGCAGAGCTTGGGCTGAGCGAAAAGCTGTTGACGAATGGCCTCCATGCGTGCCTCCAGAGCCGTTCTGGCCTCCGGATCGGTTTCGGAGGAGAGGCGAGAGTCGAGGAGGGCCAGGGTTCGCTGCTCGCTGATGCGCAGGGAGAGGAGGAAGCCGTCGGAGAGGAGAAGCAGGCGGTCCGGCTCCGCCCTGGCAGTGAAGCGGGGGCGGAGGTGCTGGGCCATCTCCAGGTAGAAGGCTGTGAGGCAGTCTGCAATGCCCTGCTCGTCCCAGGGCCATTTCCCGCTCGTTTCCAGCTGCACTCGCATCTCGTAGGACACCGACCAGTCTCTACTTCCATCTCTACTTTGGCTCGCAGAGATCTGCAATGCTTGTCTTTTGGTTAGGATATATATTTTGGATCGATATAAAAATTGTCTCGGTATCTGTGTAAATGACACCATAATAGGTTTATAATTTGTTGCAGCTTGAGATAGGACAGCGTACTCGTCTGGGCGGTTGGGCGCTTGTGCCTCGGAATTCGGGGCTGATGAGAGAAAGGCCGGTGATGGACAGGGGCAAATCTTCCAGATTTCTCACCGCTGTCTCCGCCACATCCGCTGCCCGCAACAGAGCAGCGAAAAGGCTCTCTTCATCTTCGCTTCCCTAATTTACTCTCCTTTCCCTCAGAAGCAATAGAGATGTGTTTTCAAGTCCCGAAATATTTGAGCTATTGAAATGCCCCTGATATAGAAGACAACAAAAATGGATGAATAATCGAAACAACTTTTTTGCCATTTTCTGGCGAAAGCTTGAGCTGTTTGCGAGTTTTTGCAGCTTCCTTTCTCCGCCGATGCTTGGAATCTAGCGATTTGCCAGATTTGGTGAGCTTCAGGGTTTTTTTGCGTTTTCCCTGTACAGGCAAGAAATAGTAAAGGTCTTTATGGTTCAAAAAACCAACCTTTAGCAACAGTTGCAAAGCTTTATCGTCTACGACACGTTTGGCCTTGCCCATTTTACTGGACTAAGATTGATTTTGACGAAACGCACACGCTACTCAAACCGCGCAAATTTGGCTCCCCTTACTCAGGGTTAATGTAAACGTCTTCAAAGAGTCCATAAAGTTGGTATCGCACATTGTTTTTCTTAATTTGTAAAAACGAACACACTTGAGAAATTCTTCAAAATTCAAACTGAATGTACACCATTTTTCTAATGTATTCCACTTTCTAAAAAATTGTAAGCAACAGTATTCGATTCAAAGCCTGATTTTCATGCCGGACGTTTTATCCTCATAAAACTGGCATCAGTTAAACGGTATTGAGCAGTAATTGGAATCACAAAATGTGCGGAAATGTTTTGGTGGTAAGGCTCCTTGACGCTGAGGTATCCTTATGACTGGGTATTGGAGGTGTAGGCGGTGGCACATCATCTCTTGGCCTTCAGATGCATCGATTTCAACTTCGACTCATCTTGAAAACAAAACTCACCCAACTGACGTTTCTGAATCGGACACCACGCTTACCCGCGCCTAGAATAAAACATTCAACATAAATATGCATTTGTCAAATTTCTAAAAGTATTAGTCAGAGTGAGAAGTCAAATTTTTTTAAAACCCAGAAAATGCCTATTTTTACCAGTTTTAATGCAAAAAACATTTTTCTTTACAGTTTGCAACGAAAGCTAGCCTGCAATTTCCGTAGCCGACGGCGTTTCCGCTGTCTTCGAGAGTTTTCCGAATGAGCGCTTTCTAAACCCACTTCTCTTCAATAAAGTTTCGTTCAGGAATAATGGCAAAAACCGTCAGAGGATTGCGGCGGAGCAGGGGGACTGAAGCTAGGCTGAGATGGGACCATAAAAGCGTCCTTGTCCACGCTGACTAGGAAGGGATCTCGAGGTGGACTGCTTCCCGAGCTTTCCTCCACTAAATCTGTTGCTTCCAATCGTCGCAGGCTCAAATCACAATCCTGCTCATTCAAGGCTGGGGCTGAAAAAGGCACGTGATGGGCGGAAGTCGAGGTATGGCCGGACTGGGCTTGGGCAATGGGTCGCTGATGCTGTGACGCATAGTGGGCGTGGCGGAAGCGCGAGCTGAGCTAGGGTACGAGCAGGGAGACTCTGGACCGCTACACCCACCCTCCGTCTCCTCCTTCAACCCCCCTACCCTTCCCATAGCCCTTGTTACCTTCATCCCCTCTCACCTTGATATCTGGCAGTGGGCGGAACTTGAGAGCGCTTCCGTTGGCGGCGTGTCCGTTGGCCACTGGTAGGCTGTCGGTTGCTTCCTCTCGCTCTGCCCTGGCCGCAGCCACGCGCTCTGCTCGCAGCCGCCTCTCCGTGGCCTCCATTGCCTTCTGCTCCGCCACGTCCTGGCCCATTCCATCTATCGGCTGGAGGAGTAAAAGGAGGCTGGAAGAAAGAGACCTTGGCCACCCGCTCAGTGAGGAGCTCGTGTCGCATGCTCACCTGCTCCAGCAGCCAGTCCAAGGCTCGCTCCACCTTGCCCGGCAGCTTGGAGTTCCGCCGGGACTCTTGGACTACGGAGCAGGTCTGCTGCAAAGGCATCCATGCGTAGTTTGAGGCAGAGAGTGGCGGTGCAAGGGATGTGCGAACGATGCGACAGGGAGTTCGGTGGCGATTGACCAGTTGGGTGAGGTGCAGAAGCTCTGAGGCCTCCACCTCATCCATGGAGCCAGACAGCTCTTCCTTGTTCAGCAGCCTGCAACTGTTTTACATATTACTGCAAAGGCAGCAAATCTTCAGTCAACGTTCAATGGTGAAAAAGATGTTTGGACAGCTGCAGCGCTTCCCAGAGAATAAGAGTGGCCTCTATAGGCGGAAGGTCAACAAAAAAGCTACGTCATTGCAGTTCCCGGCTCACTCCAGCTACGCTGAAGTGAAAGTGGGCAAAATGCTGAAGTTGGGAAGTTTAGCTGTTTTGCTGGCGTTGAGCTCAGCCTGTGAGTTCCCGCACGACACGACGAACAAGTTCTACTGGAGCGGCTGCGATTCCAGTTTGCTTCAGTTGGGGTGGCTGTAAAAGGTGGTGCAAGGTGCTTTGCTGAGGCTATCCGATCGCGGTGCAAAGTGTGGAGATTCTGAAGCCGGACGGGAGCGTGAACTACCCCGTGGATGCCTCGGGGCCTATCCGGGTGAAGGTGAAGGCGAAGAGCAGCTATCCCGGCACCATTCGAACCTCACGCACCACCGTCACCCTATCCGTCTGGAGCTCCTCCAAGTGCGAGTGGCAGCCCTACCACTTCGTCAACACCTTCCTCCACAACATCAACTCCTGCTCCCTCGCCTCCTCCTGCGACCCCCTCACCCCCGGCTCCTTCAGCCGCGACGTCACCCTCAACTTCTCCGCCTTCAACTGGATCATCAAGCTCCTCACTGGAACTGTAGAGCCTCTCCAACTATTCCTGCTCCTATTCCATCCCTCCTAAGCTGAATACAATTTTGTAGACCCCGTACCAGATGCACATCACGCAGTACGAGGCTGACGACTCCAAGAAAACGCCCATTGATTGCACCACCGTGCAATTTCTCATCAAGCACTAAGCCTTCTATTCTCTAGATGACGTTTGACAAGACGAGTCAATCAGTCATTAAGCCTAGCGTAATTGTTCCAAGCTAGAGTGTAGTAAAAGGTAACAGAAGAACGGGCTTGCCCTTGACGCGAGGATGGGCGATGAGGTTGCGCAGGGAGTGCTTGACCTCTGCCAGGCGTTCTCTGTCCGCCGCATCAACCACGTACATCATCCCGAAACACTGAGTAACCCTCCCCCATAAACTTGAGCCATCAGCAAGCCATGAGGAAACCTCCGCAAAATAGTTGCTCCAAATGTCCCGTATTCGAGCACCGCCGCCTAGGTCGTAAAATTGAATGCGATAACAGCCTCGCTGCACACTCTCCTTCGCAAAGCCAATCGTCGACACCACATCCTCCAGCTTTCCTCAAAATACGCTCAATAAGGAAAACGAGCAAATGCAGACCTGGCAACCCCTCTGTAGAAGCTTGAGAACAGAGCTCTTGCCGGCATTATCCAGGCCTAGGAGCAGAAGGACAATGTCGCTGAAATACTCACACTCAGATGCCTCCATGCTGCTGAACTAATGCAACCGATATTCCGGCTCTTTTTTGGCACAACAGCAGGCAGCCCCAATTCTCTTGAGGAGGGGACGGAGACATGACGAAGGGGATGGCATTTTCATCGGCTACCTCTTTACTCCCTCCATCGCCCTTCTCCACCTGCGCCTCTCTCTTTGCATTCCCACGCCGCTTCTGCTTGTCTCGCTTCCGTTGCCCTGGGCAACGCCCGGCGCGCAGTACACTCACACTCTCCTTCCAAATCTCCTTTCCGCCCCTAATCTGTTCACTGCCGTAGTTTCCCTTCAGTAATTCCTACGGGACAGCAAAACACCATTAAAATCGTAAATAGTTTTATCTGAATCAGTATATAATATGATCTAATGTGATGAATTGAATTGGGATTATCAAGATGAATATATAATGTTAAATGTATGAACACCCCTCTGAATCATCTTGCAAACCACTTCTTAATTTCATTTGTCAAATTTAAAATTATATCTGGCACCAACGGCAAGCCAAATTGAATATAATTTCTCCCAAAAACTAAGCAAAAAGCAAATAAATATAACTACCACAAGTGGTTTGTTTTGGCGCGCCAATGAAGACAGGTACTGGAGAGCGTTTAGCCTTTGCAAAAAGTTTTGATGAAAAGAATGTATATGGCATGCATATTGCACTGTAATTAGTTTCCAATGTTATCGTGCATTATTAGTGCGCATCAAATGAAATGGTTTTTTCAGTCCTACGGAAATCTCGCGCCAACGCATGCACTACAATAATACCAAAAGCAATCATTCCGAAGGTTCACTTTGCAAGACCATTGGAAATGAGACACAAGAACTCTGATCCTACAATACGCTATAATGCAAATGACAATCAAGCAAAAGTTCCAAGGAATGATGCACATAACCCAACCAGAGAACGAGGGCAATAAGCAAGGAAATTATGGCGAGAAAATGACGTAAACAATGTGAATCTTAGGCTTGAGACATCTGTCGACGAGCGGATAGAAAGTGGGCGTCCTGGTTGGGCGTCACTGGCTGCTTCATTACCATGGATCCCAGCACGGCACCTGTACACTTTCTATCTCTTCACAACCCTGGTGTGGCCGTCTTGGCTTCTATAAGGCAGACCACTAAAGGAGCGTTAAGAGAATGTAACCGTGGCCTATGGTCCAGTTGAAGGCAATGAGAATGAGGTTGAGAAGGCAGGAGAGGAAGTGGACAGCACCCAGGGCCACAGCGACGCCAAAGAGCACTACGTAGTTGAATTCCTCAGTCTAAAGCCAGGTAACTGACCCCTGAAGCTGGTAATAGAAAGAAGAGTAACTCTGTGTCTGTCGATGGCCTCGTCGAGGTATACGGCGCTGACGAGTGTGAAAAGCGGTGTGTAAAACGCCACACTTATCATCAGCAGCATGAAGAAGGTCATCATCAGGCCCCTGGGCATTTGGTTGGGAGAATTAGTACATGAGGAGGGAGGGAATTGGCAAATGGTGGGCGCACCTACTGTTGGGAAAGCAGCAGACGAAGAGGCCGAAGAAGCTTGCTACTAAACTGAAGATGCCACAAGCAATAAAGACGTAGGAAAATCCAATTCCCGTAGGATTCTCAAAGCACGCTGCAAAATGACGGCGATCTCATTCACCTTTTCAGATGTTTTAAAGTTTTGTAGAGTGGAATTTCATACTCGCGCCGCTCTCCTGATGGCCCTCCTGCATTCTTGCTCAATCTTTGTGCCTTGGCTGGTCTGCCACCATTCCACTTTAGTTAAGTAAATGAGCAGCATCGCCCTTCGCTCACAACTGGAGCCAGGCCTACACGCCTTCTCGTCCTTCACCAACTCCTGCCCCAGCACCTGTGGGGAGGAGTGGACGGGGAATGGCACGGACTACAACGGGATCTCCTGCAACTTCCAGAGGGAACAGTGCCGCCTGGCCAGTCTTCCTCTTCTAGCCACCACTTCATCTTCACCCTCCAGCTCCAGCCCAAGCCCTAACGCGTTTTGGTGGCTCTAGGAACCCTCCTATCCACCTTTGCTTGTGGTTCACTCACCTTTTGGGAATTTGGGGCTTTGCGTTTGGTGTTTGAAGCTGAGCTGAATCGGGACAGCTACAACTTCTTCATGGACTTCATCACCTTCTCCATCATCTCCCAGCTCTAGGACGCCAAGTTCAAGCTCTTCAGCCTCCTCTTCAGCTCCTACAGCTTCCAGTTCACCCTCTCCAAACCCCCTCTCCATCCCTCACCCTGCCCTTGCGTTGATGCCACTCTCTTGGCGATACGCTGCCCTTTTGCAACCCTTTGAGAACCTTCTCTAGCCCGGCTGACCTCTTTCGCAATCCTTGCGTTTGAGTGACGTCATCCACCATAGCCCCTCAATACCTACGGTTCTACGACAATTCCCCCCCGCGACAATTCCCCCCCGACAGTTCCCCCCCGAAAATTCCCCCCGACAGTTCCCCCCCGACAGTTCCCCCCCGATAATTCCCCCCCGGATAATTCCCCCCCTGGATAATTCCCCCCTGACAATTCCCCCCCACAGAATTTTGTACTAGACCAGGATTTTTAGAACAACAATTTTAGAACACACATTTTTGAAGTTTCTTGAAACTGTCATCCCAAAATTTAGCATAAATTTGGTTGCAGGTGTGACAAAGCTCTGAAATTTAGCATTAATTTCGTTGCAGAAGTGACAGAGCCAAGGCATCGAAATAAATTTCGATGCTGGTGTGACAGAGCCAAGGAATTCGAAATAAATTTTGATGCAGGTGTGACAGAGTCAAAAAAAATTTAGAATGACTGACAGCTAACATAGCCAATTAACCGAGAAATTTATGGGTGATAGAAAATGTTTGAATTACAGGTATTGCAGTGCCAATAAGCAGAAAAATTCGGATGTGAAAGCTGCAAAAAACTGAAAGCATGCTGCAGTTGTCACAGTGCCAAGAATCTGAGAAATTCGGGTCAATAAACTCAAATTTAAGAGGACAAAAAACATGGAAGGATAAAAAATTCTGTGGGGGGGAATCGTCGGGGGGGAATTATCTAGGGGGGGAATTATCCGGGGGGAATTATCGGGGGGGAATTGTCGGGGGGGAATTGTCGGGTGGGAATTGTTGGGGGGGAACTGTCGGGGGGGAATTGTCGCGGGGGGGAATTGTCGTGCTACCATACCTACACCCACTCCTAGGCTCCACACTCATCGAGCACAAGTGCGCGCCCCCCTTCCAGACCTACCTCTCACCCACTCACCCTCGCCCCAACCAACAGCCCTCCTTAGGGCTTAGGTAGTCAGGAACAAAGTTCATCTTCTCCATGGCCTCCCAGCCCGCCTACCCGCGCACCTGCTGGGGCCGCGCTGACTACGGGGAGGATGAAGAGGATGAGTACGTGTACGGGGACTACGACTACATCGAGAAGGGGGACAAATTCACCTACCGCAGTGTCTGCGGCAAGTACGTCACCAAGAAAGCCTCCAGGCCCATCTACCACTCCACCTGGCACAAGTACATTGCCAAGGAGGCCGTCACACCCATCTCCAGCGCCTGCCTAGGCCACGAGACCTGCAACTCCGTCACCTGCGCCAAGAACACTGTCAAACCCATCTCCAGCGCCTGCCTGGGCCATGAGACCGGCAACTCCGTCACCTGTGCCAAGAACGCCGTCAAACCCATCTCCAGCGCCTGCCTGGGCCATGAGACCGGCAACTCCGTCACCTGCACCAAGAACACCGTCAAACCCATTTCCAGCGCCTGCCTGGGCCATGAGACCGGCAACTCTGTCACCTGTGCCAAGAACGCCATCAAGCCCGTCTCCAGCACCTGCCTGGGCCGCGAGAGCTCCGAGAGCGCCGGCAAACCCATCACCTGCAGCAGGAACACCATCACGCCTGTCTCCAGCACCTGCCCGGGCCTCGAGACCCACAAGTTCATCAGCGGTGGCCAGAGCATCATCGGCGTGTCCAAGGACAGCCTCAGTTTCAACTCTCCTACTCTACCCTCTCTCAGCCCCCTATGCATCTCAAAGGGGGGAGGAAAAGGGGTGGGGGGAAATGGGAAGAAAGGGCCCCCTCCTATCAGAGGAAGGGGGCGGGAAGAAGAGGCAGAAAAAGCCCAGAAAAGATCCAAAAAGGACAAAAAAGAGGCTTTGAGCCCATCTCACAAGAAGAAGAATGGGCCCCCTCTTATCAGAAAAGGAAGGGGGCGGGAAGAAGAGGCCCAGAGCCCACCTCATCGTCTCCTACACCTCCCCCAAGCTCACCAGTGCCCAGGCCGCCCTCCACGCCTTCTACAGCCTCTGCAAGTTCACCTACACCTTCTCTCAGCTCACCAACACTGCCCAGGCTGCCCTCCACATCTTCACCACCCTCTCAAAGCTTCCCAGCACCGATGGGGCCAGTCTCCGCGCTTTCAAGTTCATCAGCAACCAGGCCGACCTCTGCAGCCTCTCCACCTCCTCTCAGTCCTCCTTCTTCTCCTCGGTCAGCTTGGACGCCCACCAGATCTCCATCCGCGCCACTCAGGCCACCTACCGCAACTGCCAGGACATCACCAGCGCCCAGGTCGTCCTCCACGTCTCTTACACCTCCTCTCAGCCCTCCTCTGGCTCCACGGCCAGCTTGTACGCCCGCCAGAAGTTCTACAAGTTCAGCAACTGCGCCCGGCCAATCTCCAGCACCTTCACCATCTCTCTTCACCTCCAAAAGCGTCCGTAGGGTGTAGTTCTGGCCTGAGAAGGCCAGGCTCCCCAAACGATTGCGGTTTACGAATTTCCCTCCTCTTTCCTCTCCTGCCTGGGGCTGGATTGAAGCAGGGGAAAGAAGCGGGCGCCAGGGAGGGCTTCGCGAGCCTGGCCAGCACCGGCGGTCAGTTCCACGCCCTCTACACCACCCAGAACAACTTCCATGTCACCTGCAATCGCCTCCTCAATTCCTCCTACACCCCTCCAGCTCCTCAAGCGTCAAAAGGGTTGCATTGGGGCCTAAAAAGCCTCAATGAACCCGCGCCTTGCCATGTTCAGCCCTTCCTTTTCTCTCCTCTCCTGCCGGGGGCTGGATTGAAGCAGGGGGAGGAAACGGACACCTGGAGGGACTCCACGGGCATGACCAGCACCTGCGGCCAGCTCTACAGCATCTACCCCACCCAGAATGGCATCGGGAACACCTGCAAACTCCTCCACTCCTTCTCACCATCTCCTCAAGCGCTTCTGGCTTCTGTCTGTGGCTTTGGCCTCAGCAGAGCCGCAGCACCCGGTCGAAACTTTCCACTTGCTTCTCTGGTCCTGCCGGGGGCTGGTTTGAAGCAGGGAGAGCAGACGGGGGATGGGAAGAGCTACGCGAGCCTGTCCAGCACCAGCGGCCAGCTCAGCAAGGACTCCACGGGCCTGGCCGACCACTTCGCCCTGCCCTACAGCCTCACCGCCATCCAGAACAACACCTTCACCACCTCCAGCCATCCACTCACTTCCCACCCTCATCCACCTATCCCTCTCTCCACCTTTGAGTACAGCTAATTTCAGCCTAGTCTCAATTTCACCTATTCTTTGTCGGGGGTAGGGATTCAGCAGGAATTTCAAAAAATTTTGGATTTGTTTGAAGCAGGATTGGTCTTTGGTTTTAAAAGATTTTCGCCAGGCCTCTTATGCGTCACCGAATGCTAGGAAAGAAGGCTTCATGTACTCTAGGCTTCCAGTGCTTTTTATCCTTTGCCAAGCCTTCCAGCCACCAGCTAAAATGCTTTCCATGCACCGCCTTGCTCCTTCTCCTCATATCCATTCACCTTGCATTAATATGTAAAGAGAGGAGGCAGGAGTGGGCTGGGCAGTGCACGGGGCCCAGAGCTGCGAAAGTTTCGGCAAGTAGCAGTGGCCCAGAAACTTGGCGCCCCGCCTTGGCCTGCCTTTCTCTCTCTCACCTCACCTACTAGGACCCAGTCACCCGCACCGCTCATAGCCTTTAGCAGCTCCTCGCCTATCATACACTTCTCATCTCTCCACCCTTTCCAGCCTAGACCAGCACACAGACCCCTAGCATGGCTTCAAGATTTGATCTTTGTGTGTGTATGCTGATCTCCTGCTGTGACTGCTGGCCCCTTAGGTTCTCAGTTCACTCCACCCATTCAAAGCAGCCACTACTTCACCTTCCATGTGCCAGCCTCCGCCCTTCTTTCACCTCTACTCCAACCTCACTCCCACCTAGGACAGCCACTCCAGCTTCCCTTTATCCACTGGCCAAGCTTTCATTCATCCACCCCTCTAGCCACTCAGAATGCTCATAATTGTCAGCAATATTTGTTCACCAGCCTTTTCTTACTGGCTTTAGGATTCCATGTGATTTTGCAAAAGATGCTACTCCCTTTCATTTGCTATACAGGCAATTTTTAGCCATTTGTGATAGCCCTGCTTGGGCTTGCGGGCCTTGTGGCCATCCTGCTTTGATAGGAGGATGTAGAGTGGAATTTCATACTCGCACCGCTCTCCTGATGGTCCTCCTGCATTCTTGCTCAATCTTTGTGCCTCGGCTGGTCTGCCACCATTCCACTTTAGTTAAGTAAATTAGCAGCATCGCCCTTTGCTCACAAGTTTCATTTATTTCATCCCATTGATAACTTCAAGTTTTCTCATATCGAAGTGCTAGGCTGAGTGCAGACATATGTCTCATGTGATGCCTAAATTCTGCTTCTGGATGGATATTTTGGTATGCTTGCAGGTTAATGTGAATTGCCTTAGTTGGTAAGGTACAGGTTAGGGCATCTGCCCTGGACAAATAAGATAAGAAATTTGGGAAAGGGTGGTTAACCTATGCCGATGGCAAGGAAGCCGCAGGAGAGGATGAACTGGAAGCAGAGTGAGAAGCGGAAGAGGCAGAGGAAGCGGAACTCGGGGCCTTCCAGGACGTTGATGACTGGGGCAAAGGCGGAGGGCTGGATCTGGGAGGAGCGAGAGGCCGTCGCATCTGTGGTGGAGAAAGAGATGGCTCCCGCCTCTTCCTTCGTGCTCATGTTGACCGGGGGCGTAGCGGACTTGGGGTAGCTGCTGTCTGGCGGTGGTAGAGATGTCTTGGGAGGCGGCCATAGGGCGTCGATGCGGGTGTCCGTCTTGGTCTTGGCCGAGCCGTAACTCTCCGACGAGGACGAGCTGCTCTCCCCCGCCTTCTCCGCCGCCTTTCCCGCTGCTGTTTCAATCAGCATTTTCACCTACTCTATTCTTCTGCTGCTCGTCCTGGAAACTGTGCAAACGTCTGCAATAATAATGGAATGGAAGAGGGATGGCACAAGCGTTATGATTTGAGAAGCAGAGAGAGGAGTGTGATGAAATCTGCCGAGTGTTTGTATGGCAGAGGTCAGGTATAACGTACTTTGCGTGAGAGACTGATGTTGTTGTTCGGAAAGGTTGGGAATGGCTTTGCGCCCCTCTACGCGCACAAATTCCCATAAGAAATGAATTTACCCCATTTAAACAAGTTTAGCACTCTGTTCGTTCTTTTACTAAAGGCATCAAGATTTCTATCATAACGTTGTACCAGGTCAGACCTACAAAAAAATTTTAAAAGAAAAGTTGCACAAATGTTTTACTCTGCGCCTATTTTAACAAATATCAATGAGCTCGAGTTCGCACAGAGCAAAATTAAACCTATAAGAATACCACAACCGGTAACTATTTTTGATTAGGTTTATTAAATGAATTTATGCTGAATTGAAGAAAAGAAAACAAAGTAAACAACAATTATAATGAAGGAAAGGCAGTAAAATGCAAAAGGCAACAAAAGCGCAAAACAAGGATAGAGAAGGGAATAGAAAGACTACTGGTGATGATGGGTAGAGGGTGGATAGACTGTAGGAGCATCGGGCTGGTGGGTGGTGGCAGTAGGCATCATGGTGCTGGCAGAGCGCTCGCTGGTGGAGAGAAGCTCTGAAGTATCTGCTGCCGCCCTTTCACTTCCCTTCGGCTCCGCTACTTCATCGCTGAACACTGAAATAGGCCTACATTATCCACCCACTGCCTAGGTCAACAATTACAAACATTGGATGTGGATAGGCTGCTTATCCTTCTTCTTCTGCTCTCCTGGAAAAGGTCAAAAGTGATTAGGAAATAAAGATGAAATGAAAAAACAAAACCTTTAGGGACATGACGAGGCTTGTTCCTGTCGCCGCCGCAGAGGACGCAGCAGAGACAGAGGGCGCAGAGGAGGAAGACGAAGCCGCAGACGCCGACCATGACCCAGAAGAAGATGTCCCACTTCCGCTTCTCCGCCGGGGAGATGGGCCAGTGGTGGAGGACTGGGATTCTCTCCCGCACTCGCTCCGGGAGCCAGTAGACCTGGTTGCAGAGGTTGAAGTAGCAGTGCTCGTGGAAGAGATGCTCCTCATCGCCGGAGGAGGGCTGGACGACGCTGAGGCCGGGCGGGAAGGGCTGGGGACTGTCGCAGAAGAGCATCACTTGATAGGCGTGGAAATCGTCATCGGCTTTGGCGGAGTCGTGGAGGAGGAGGGAGCCGCAGGAGAGGCAGAAGGAACGTCGCTGCATATCCGCCTCATCTGTCATACCCACGAAGCAGGAGATGGAGTGGTGGTAGGGCCAGGTGCGAAGGGTGGGAACTTCGGCGCTCACGTTGTCGGGCAGACTGTTCACGCTGTTGCACATTGGCTGGCTGCAGGTGAAGTAGAAGAGGGCTTCGGGCTGCTTCTTGGACTTGATGGCCACTTCGTAGCCGGAGGGCAGGATGAGCTTGGAGGCGCAGAAATAGAAGATCTTGTAGGCTCTGGAGTCCTGCCGGCTCTCGTTCGTCTGGTGCACCAGGACTGCGCCACAGGAAAGACAGAGTCCCAGCTGGTCCCCGCGACTGCCACTGGCCAGGCCTTGCCAACAGGAGATGCGGGGATCTTGAGGCCAGTTGCGGAGAATGGGGAGGCGCTGGGCGACTTTGCTTCGGAACTGATCCGCTCTCACCAGGCTGTACTCGTTGCAAAGGGACCAGTGGCAGTCTTCCTGGAACAGCGGGCGTCCCCGATGTCCTTCCACCAGGCTGTAGTTGGCTGGCTTGCTGAAGCTCTGGTTGCAGTAGTAGGAGAGCTTGAAGGCTGGAAAGTCGAGCGGAGCGGCATTTTGACGGCGGACAAGAGCAGCACCACAGGAGGCACAGCCAGTGGCAAAGGAAAGAGATGAAGAGCTGGCGTCCACGAAACAGATGAGGCTGCTGCTATTGTTCAAGACTTTGGGTATGAAGGTGATGGATAGTGGTGAAATTGTGATGTTGTTCGGTGGCTGCTGTGTGACAGGTCCAAATTGTGTATGCTGATAAAAAGGGGAGGAATTCTTCGGAGCAATGGAAAAGGAATTGACTGCAGTGTGAGATACGTTGAGGCTTTGGAGAAACACCTGGTCATTCACCGCATCGATGCTGCTACATTCAAGCCAAATTATGAAAAATGCAATCATATTCATTTTCTATTCTTCTATTCTTGATTTCTGATGGAACATCTTGTGCTAAAAATCTTTTCATTCTATTTTAGTATCATTTCTCAAAACAATAACATTTACCTTAAGTTGTAGAGCAAAAGATACTTAAAACTCAATGATGTTCTAAATCAATTTGGAAGTCTTCTTCGAAGAATTAAATTGAAATAAATTCAGTTGGGACAAAAAAACTGAAAATTTAAAAAATGGTTGTGATTACATCTTCGTCGCGCAGAACGTTTTGCAGGTATATAAAAAGTCAGCAATTGCAGTTTTTCCTGCACAAAGTCACGATAGACGATTTACAAATAATTGGATTTTCCTAAACGGCTCCCTTTTTATGAGTTATCGCTATTTTCACCTGAGCCTTGGCCCATTTTGCACTACAGCTCATACGACCTAGAGAATGAGAAGCTGTCGATGTTTTTGCCACAATGTTTTGTTGCTCATATTATTGGAAGTTTGTCATTTAAACGTCTTTTTGCGCGGCCGCAGGCCGCCTGCCGCGATGGGCAGGGCAGTCAGAGCTCCGGAGGCCGTAGGGCAAGGGCGCGGAGGCCCTGGAGCGTAGCCTAGCATGCGAAGCATGCTAGGCGAAGCGTAGGGGCCGTAGCGCCCATGCCCGGAGGCCGGAGGAGCTCTGGCGCCCTGCACGGAGCGGCGGGCGGCCAAGGCCCGCTTATACAGTTACCCCAGTTTTCGTCCGTCTGTCCGCATATATATATGTATATATATATATATATATATATATATATATATATTGGGCTGGCGCGAGCGAGCGTTAGCAAAGTGTCAGCGCCCAGCCCCTCTTTTCGACCCAGGTGTACGTTTTGGGGGTTATTGCTAGATCTCAATTTTGATAAGGCTGCTGCTCGTCCAATAAAGCTCCAATAGCTTTAATTCTTTTTGCAATGGAAAAAGCACCTTCGAATTGACTATAGTTTATCTTTTGACTTTTGCCAAAAACTAACTATTTTACTATGAAAAATTCAAAAAACCATTTGTCCGAACTCCTTCTTCTCCTTCTCCTTCTTCTCCTACGCATCTATTCAATGGACGATAGTAGGTATTCAGTTCTTCCCCCTTTCCCCCCTTCCCGGGTCGCTGGGACTCATGTATTATTTAGCTAAATATTCAGTTAAGCAAAGATGTCACATGCCTCAGTGGTGTAGTGGTGTGCTGGCTCCTGGCTGTAAGGGTTCCGTGCTGCTTGTTTCAATTCAGCCAGTTCTGTTTCATCCTCCTGCAAGCATAACAAGATGAAATAAAACAAACTGATTTGAAAGTATAACTTTCATTCCTAAGTAAAAGTCATTTTTTTTCCGCATGTCTTCCCGCAAAAACAATAATTTTTTTATCAATTAGTATTCCATGGTACAGTATTTCTTCCACTTATATATAAAATATAAATAATTTATATTATTTACAATTTTGAAAAATAAATAAATAAAAATAAATTAAAAAAACTATAACAAAAAGAAAAGAATGAAAATTAAAAATTTATTGGTAATAACATAACATTTTTAAATTTAACTTTTATTATACTTTAGGAGAAAAAAGAACACCTACCAGATCCTATAGATAAAATAAAACAAATTTTTATGTGTAATTATAGATATAATAAAAAAAGTCCCCTGGCCCGCCCCCTAAATCAAACATTTTTGTTTGAGTTAATGGATGTATTTTCGCTTATTATCTTCTTATTTTACCAAAAAAAAAAGTAATAATTTAAAAAACAAAAATAAAAAAACAAAACAAAGATCCTTATTATATAAAAAAAATAAAGAACAAAAAAACTTTAGTAGTGCTTTTTTCCTTCACCAAAATTATGAGTTACTAGTTTTTATTACCTCGAAAAATATAATGTTTTTTCATTCCTTTTTTTTGTTCCCCCCTCCGCTTCTAAATATACTCATCACACCCTATCCCTTTTTCCCAATCTCCCACCATTATAATGTAAATTTTTTTTTCACTAGATTTTAGATAGAAGGCTTTCTAAATTCAAAAAATTTTTCTTCTCTATTATAAATACCGGGGGGTGAACAATGCGGAGGAGAGAAGAAAGAAAAAAGAGTCAACTTTAAAATTAGACTTAAAACCGCGGGTCGTTCCCTATTTGTTGTCTGAAAGTTTTCTAGGAACTTAGACTAATTTTTTATACATAGTGGGATAAAGCTTTAACTAATCGTATAATTTACTATGCCATTTCTTATTAAGTTCATTCATCACATACTTTATACCATAGGGATTCTATGTATTTATACTATATACATCTCTTATATGCTCTATTTTTTTTACCTCTGGGGTTCCTTTTGTTTTTTTTTTATTATAACATAGTTAATATTAACAAAGCCTAAAAATAAGTATTTATCATTCTGAGGGATATTTTTGCCTTTTTTAAACTAATTCTTTCCAATCCCCCATATTAGCTAAACAAAACATTAGTTTAAAACACATTTATTTTGTTATTGAGAACAATAAGAGCGTAGCTTTTTCCATCAAGTAATTCGAATTTTAAGCGTTGATTATTCCGATTTTATTTTCTATTTTTAGTTTTTTTCTTTTTTTTCATATGGAATAAAGTTAAAATACAGCAAATAAAAATAAAAGTGGAAGAAAAACCAAAGTAGATTTCAAATTGCATTGAGTAAAGTAGGATACATTTTGAATTATTATTTGTGAAAAAAATAAAAATATTTGGGGAATAAGCTTTATTTAGTAATTACTTGATGATCTTTCCCAAAAAAATCCTGATTTGCAATTCAGTTTTTCCATTTTATATAAATATAAAATTTTTTAATATTGAAAAATAATAAAATAAAATACAAATAAAAAATCGAAATATATAATAAGATAAAAAATAATTTTATTTAAAATACAAAAAAAATTGAAAACAAAATACAATCAATTAGCATACAATTTGAAATTTTCAATATATGTTAGGGCATTTTTGGGAGAAAGAGTTAATTACTGTACCAAGTTTCAAAACTCAAGGTACGAACAGGACTTAATAAATAAGCAAGCTACCGGGGGGTTGTGGGGGAAGAAACCTATAGTCCATGAATAGATGCGGAGAAGGAGGAGGAGGAGGAGGAGGAGGAGGAGGGGTCGGAGTTCGGAAAGGTTTTTTCATTTTAAATTAAAACAATAGTTGGCAAAAGTCAAAAGATAAACTAAGCAATCATGTTGCTCTTTCCAAGGTGAAAGAATTAGAGCGAGATCCTTCTGAGACAATCGCCTTATCAAATTTAAGATCTAGCAATAACCCTCAAAACATACACCTGGGTCGAAAAGAGGGGCTTGGCGCTGACACTTCGCTAAAGCTCCGTTCGCGCAAGCCCAATATGTGTGTGTGTGGTACCGCAGCCCGTACTCCTCGGGTTTTCAATGAAATTGGCTAAAATTTTGCATGGAGGTCCGTCTAGGTGGTGGCTCGGGACATTTTTGTGCGCTTGGCACAATTTTGATTTGTTCCAGATTTATGATCAAAAAACCTCGAAAATTGGAGTCTCAAATTTCGAAATTTTTTTGAAAAAGTTCATTTTATTGTATTAATAGTATAATTTACTGAATCGAAACCTCAGAAAACAATTTTTCATAAAGGGTGAAACAAGAATAGAAAAGCATTGTTTAAGATATGTTATAAGAATTAATATTCAACAATAGGTCTAAATGATACATGACAACCTGCTAAGGATCAAGGCCGCGCATCTATTGGCGACAGCCGATATTACCTTGTTATGTGTGTGTATTATCAAATAGAATGGTGGCAAAAAATATTGTAAATAAAAAAATTCAAGATATCCCAGATAACTGGCGGTACATGTATTTTACTGTGATTATTTTAATGTCACCATTCGATTTGAAGGTTATCTTTCTTGAAACTGGCTCTTTCCAGTGCGCGAAAAAACAAAATACAGGTGGCTCAGTATAAAATAAATAAAAAAATAAAAAAACAGCTAGTAGTAATTGTATTTCATTGCCTTTTTCCTCCAAGCTATTTCATTTTGGAGAAAAGAGATATTTGGCTTGCCGGTGGTACCAGATATTTATTCGACTTTTAATATATAAAAAGACAAAAAGTTTGCATTGAGGACGGTTCAAACCCGGCTCTGTCTCTACCAGGTCAATAAATCAAACAACTTGACCACACTGACACAAGATCTAAATGAGCTTTGTTAATTATCTCACAATTATCACTTTATTATCACTTTATTACATACAATTAATTATCTCTTTGCTTGGCCGAGTGAACAATTTACTTCGCTTTGCTCCTTAGCGCCAGCCCAATCTCAACCATGAGGCGTAAAAACGTTGTAGCTTTTGTAACTGTAAGAGACGTGGTGCGAACACAACGACACCTAGTGCTACCCATCGCATCTCTTCTTCATTCCCCCATTCATTGCGCCAACTTCTCTATAAGACAATCTTATAAGTTTTTCAAGCCTGTCCCATCTTTGAACTTTTCATGTTCTTTTCATGTCAAACACTGAAATCTCATTGCAGCTACAGACTGCTGAGAATGACAGTGACGTATACATTAGAGGTGTCACGAGCGCGTGTCTGTGGATTCCTTAAGCTTCTTTTTCGTTGGAAGGTAAAATCACCAACCTTTACTTACTTTCGAATTAGCAATCATCTTGAGGGCTCCATTTATCGTCTTCTTTATCGTGAAATGATCATCTTCATTGCGCTTTTCTACTCTGTCGCTACGGTTTATCGCGCTTTCATGACTGAACAGCAACAAAGGTTACAGCTCTATTTAGTACTTATTGTCCATTAAAAGTTTTGCATCTACGTCAAACTTAATTACGTTTATTCAGCTCAAAATCATTTCATCAATTTATTAATTCATTTGTAAAAGCGTTTATTCCGCTGTGTGGTGCCGGGATTGCAATGTTTTCCACTTCTGCTATTTAGTCTGTGGCCGTTTCATGTGAGCCTAGAAAATCATCTGTGGAAGGGCGAAAGTAGAGTGTGGGAGGAAGGTGGGAGAGGAAATGGATGGCTTTGTCGCTCTTGGAGCGGGTGGCCACCTGCTGCGCCCTCAACGCTCCCTTTCCCTACGCTTCCCCATCCCAGATCAGGCCCCTATTTTTCTCCACATCAATTATTGTAACAGAAATTCCAGAGACATCCCAGATTTTGAAAGGAGAAGAATGACAATCATGAAATGCGATACATTGAACAGGACATTCGAGAAGGTGGCAAAATACATGCGTGACTTCACAGCACTGGTGCCGATCACCTTTGTGCTCGGCTTTTACGTGGCCCTGATCTTGGGTCGCTGGTGGCAGCAGTACATGTGCATTCCCTGGATTGATAGGTCCATTGGGTCTGAGTAAAAACTGAAAAGGTGGATGGAGTGTGATTGAAGGGTGGCGTTGCAAGTGAGCGCCTACGTGCAGGGCAGTGACGAGAAAGGGCGACTGATTCGACGCTCCTTGGTGAGGTACATGAACTGCATGTACGTCCTCACCTTCCGCTCCACCAGCCCCGTCATCCGAAGTCGCTTCCCCTCCATTGAGCACATGGAAGATGCCGGCCTTCTTACTCCCGAGGTCATTTGCCCTCATCCTCATTTTAATTGAGCTTGTTTTGGCGGAATTGAAGGAGCGCTTAAGCCTAGAAGAGCTGCCAGCCCCGCACGGGAACTGGTGGGTGCCCAGCTCCTGGTTCATAGGGCTTGCTATGGAAGCACGAAAGGAGGGCCGAATACATGACGACTATCACCTCAAGTCTCTCATCGACGAGGCCATCAACTTCCGCGGCCTCTGCGGCATGGTCTGGTCCTACGATTGGATCTCCGTCCCTCTCGTCTACACCCAGGCTTCCTCATTTGCATCCCCATCCTTCACCATTGCCCTAGCAGCTGAAGGTGGTCACCATCTCCGTCTACAGCTTCTTTGCTGCTACCCTGCTGGGTAGGCAGTACCTCTACTGCCTTCCAAACCCTGACTCCAACTGTCATAATTCGTTCCTTCCTTTTGCTTTTTGCCTCTTCAATCCTCCAGTTACAGGCGAAGAGAACTCGGATCAATATTTTATCGATTACTTTGTGCCCATCTTTACGTTGTTCCAGGTTTGTTCATAATTTAATGAGGCTAAATATGCAAAAGTCATTGCAGTTCTTTTTCTACATGGGCTGGCTGAAAGTAAGTTAAGAATTCCCAGTTGATACGAATATTAATTTAACAAAATTTTGATTTACCAGTATCAGCAGTAAAATTGAAATTAGTTTTGCGGGTGGTCTATTTTTGCGTTTCGTGCCCTAACGGAATCGATTTGAATTGAGTTTTTTGCCATCAAACATAAATTTTGACCTAGTTTCAGGAAAATATTATTATGAATTGAAAAAAACCATTGTTTTACCAAACAAGGTATTCTCGGCCGTTGCCAAGAGATGCGCAGCCTTACTTCAGCATTCCACCCAGATGAACCTACATGCCACAATTCAGCAAATTTCAATGAAAAACCATGAATTTATCAATATTTAAATTTTTGAAACATCAAAATTTTAGGTGATTGATTATAAATCAAGAAATAATAAAATTTTTCAAAATTCCTTACAGTAGCTTCAAGATATCACCACGACGGGGGTATATGCCAAAACTTAACTGATTTTATTGAAAAACCATGGTTTTGTGCATGTTCAAATTTTTGAAACATCACGAATTTGGTTTTTGGCTATAAATCAAGAAAAAATAAATATTTCAAAAATTCCTTTTGCCAGCTTCGAAATGTTATTTAGACGGACGTATCTGCCAAAACCAGTGATTCCATTGAAAAACCAGTGATTTAGGATTTTTTGTATTTTGAAACATCAAAAAATTGAGTTTTAGGCGAAAATCTAAAAATTACGCCAAGCGCCAAAAATGGTCCCAAGGCACCGCCTAGGCGGACCTTCATGCAAAAAATCAGCCAATTTTGTTGAAAAACCGCGGAGTACGGGCATGCCACACATATATATATATATATATATGCGGACAGACGGACGCAAAAATGGGGTAACTGCTTAAGCTGGCCTTGGCCGCCCGCCGCTTCGGGCAGGGCGCCAGAGTTCTTCCGGCCTCCGGGCACGGGTGCTACGGCTCCTACGCTTCGCCTAGCATGCTTCGCATGCTAGGCTACGCTCCGGGGCCTCCGCACCCATGCCCTCCGGCCTCCGGAGCTCTGACTGCCCCGCCCTCCGCGGCAGGCGGCCTGCGGCCGCGCAAAAATTCTCTGAAAAACCCATCTTTAAGTGATTGTTTGTTTTCGGTTGCTGAAGAAGGAATTTGTGCGTATGGGGAGGACGACGACAATTTTGAGCTTAATTGTATTTTTGGCTTCGATTTGGCGAATACGAACATTGTGGTATGCCATTGTATACAGGGATTTTGGACCGGAATATGCAAGTGGGCTACACAATGGCTGATCGGCTCTACCGAAAACACCCGAAGCTGATGAGAGACGCGTTTTGGGACGAGGAGGAGGTCTGCATGCCCTACACTCAGGCTGCCACGCATTTCAAGGCACAGCCTTGGCTCGGATCCACCGTCGGCATGAAGTACCCATCCACCTTTTGAAAAAGAAATTAAATAAATAGAAAATAAATATGATTAGCCTTGACGCTCGGGAGGCAGCCTGGGAGACGGGTATTCCGGAGACGATCGAAGAGGAGGGGAGCAGGCCACGATCGGACACCGACTCTCCCAAACCCCGCCGCTTCCTCAACGCCCTCCTCACCGGCAACTCCCGCCTCAGCCTCATCACTCGCGACCTTGGCCTATCACCCCGTTTCACCTCCAGCCACAGCATTCGGTTGCACACGCCCTTCATTCCTGAGCAGTCTTCTGAGGTTAGTGATGGATGCAGATCAGCAGAACGGTCCATGGACAGCCGTTCAGCGGTGATTGCAGCCAGGAGACGCCTGAGCAGTCTACGCAGACGGCCTGGCCTCGATTTCATTCCTTCGCATCGCCTTCGGCCCAGCGAGCTGGCTTCTGAGACTGCCTCTCATGCATCCGCCTTGTCTAGGTCACAACTATCCAGCAATGTGCCTTATGTAGGTGCAGATCTATTACAGTCGGCAGGCGAGTTTCTGTCGCTTTGAGCAGGAGGCCTGGCGAAAAGCTGGCGGGACACCGGAGCTGAGTCGCAGGCACAGCCTTGTCACCCTAGACCAGGGCTTGCTCTCTGACCTACATCCCCACCTTCTCTACCATGAAACTTCACAAACTGTTTTTGAGGTCTTTTGCCCAGCTTAGTGGAGAATCTTTAATCAGAGGATTGTTCAACAATAGGTGGGAGGAGGAGAATTGTCGGAGGGCGGCTGTGGTCGGGAGATGGAGGAGGATATGGGGAAGTAAATTAATTTGGCTAAGTGTGCTAGGAGGTATTGATTGGAGCATTGATCCAGGGAGACAGGCGTGCATGGTGGGTTAGGATGGTTGGAAGGCGTGGACATTCCGCCGGCGGTGGTGGAAGAGGAGGAGCAAGAAGTGGAGCGAAAGAGCCTCCCTGCTGCCTCACCTCACCAAAACAGCCCAGAAGAGGTTTATCCTTTATTTTTATTCTGTAATTAGAGCGCCTAAAAATGACGCTCATAGGTTGAACCTACGGCCGAAAAGAAGGAAAAAGCGGCGGAATGCTCAGATTTGGAGAAAGAGACAACAAGTTTGGACACTACTGTAAACAGCCGCACTCCTCTCATTCTTCCGCAACAAGTCGCGACCATCTGCGATATTTAATCAGTTATCAATCCCACAGCTTTTGGAATCGATACATTGCTTCATTGGCTTTGAATGGATGCCACTTAAGAAGCATTTTCTGAGAGAAGCAGGGCATTAAGGGGGTCTTTTTTTATTTTTTTTTTTTTTTTACATAACATACTATAATTTATTTCAATTTTACTCGGTCTTTCTCTTTCTTTTTTTTTTTCTCCTGACTTATTTACTAACTCCATTTTTTTTAATTTAAGAAGATTAAATATTTTTTTTTAAAAATTTTTTTTTTTTTTATTCCTTTTTTTCATTTTTATTATTTAAAATTTTTTTTTTTTCCTTTTCTTTTTTCATATATTAATTTTTTTTTTTTTTATTTTTATTTTTTATTATCTTCTTTTTTTTTTTTTTTTTTAATTTTTTTTCTTCTATTTTTTTATTTTTTTTATATATATTTTATTTTTTTAATTTTTTTTTTTTTATTCAAAACCATATATTTAAATTTTTTTTTTTTATTTATTTTTCTTTTTTTACACTTTTATTCTATTCTTTTTCTTTTCCATCCTTTAATACATATTTTCTTTTTTTTTTATTAAATTTTTTTTTTTTTGCTATTTTATTTTTTTGTTTTTTTTTTTTTTTTCTTTTTTTTTTTTTTTTATTTTTATACTACTTTTTTACTACTATTCTCCTTATATACTAACAGCCATATTATCTAATTACAGCCACAATCAATAAATAAAAATTCATTATTTAATAAATCAATAAATATCCAAACCCTTAATCTTAAACTGCTCACATCAAGTACCATAAAGCAATTAGATTAATCATAGAAAAGTGTGGTGTATAACAGCGGGAACATAGCGAGTTTCTATTAGTCGGTAGTCACCAAGGATCGGGCAAGAGGGGAGCCATGATAAGACAAGACTGAGCTGAACTCTCTTCCGCCCGCCTCATCGGCTCAAGGTCAAGCGAAACCGGCTAGCGATACGCCACAGAAAAGTGAATTATTATACATTATAATAAAATCTGATAGCTTATTTATTTATGGATTAATCAAACAAGCTTCAACGATAAGGGAAAGAAAACATATTTGACATATTGATATTCAGAATATTCAGGCTTGACAAGAGAACAGCGTATGGCAAGTTAAAACACGGTACATTTGGTGGCAAAATGCTGAAAAAAGCATCCAAATAGCTATAAACGATAAGCAGAATGATTAGAAGGGTGAGTGGAGGCAGAATGGCTAGTTTCGTTCGGCGAAGAGCTTGGCAAGTTGCTGGCAATTGAAGCATAAGTAGGCCATGTCGAGGTGCTCGTATTCACTGCCCCGCTCGTAGCGCCGCTCAATGAGGCCGTGCGCGTAGCGGCACCGCAAAGCTACCTTCCGACAGCGAACTGCTCCGAACCTATCAATCCCCCTCCCTCCTTCCCCCACCAACACACATCCAAACTGGCCAAGCCTACCGACAGAGTGTGGTCTTGCAGTGGGGGCAGTGGAAGAGGCGACGGCGACACTGGGCTGGGCGGATTCGGCAGTCGCAGTGCTCGCAGGCCTTCTCGTACTCCAGGTGCTCGAAGGGGCAATCGTTGGCCTCCAGGCAGCGGCTGGGGTCCTGCTTATTTCCTGGACACTGGGGATGGCGATAGGAGCAGAGACGGCCGGCGCACTGCGGGAACTTCCAGCACGCCTTCTTGTTGTGCGCACAGCGAACGGCGAAGGAGCCGGCCGCCAGAACAGCCAGCTCTTGGCCGCACTCTGCCTCTGCGGATTTGTGCCGGCGTTTGGCTTTAGGCTGGTCCAGCTTTTTCGGCTCAGTGGGAGGAGTTGGCTTGGAGGCATGCCGCTTTCGCCGGGGAGATGGGGGGAGAGACGGGAAGGCAGAGGAGCGCCTGATGACGGCGGGGAGAGATGGTGAAGAGGTAGAAGAGCGCTTTCGCTGGGAGACTGGCGGGGAGAGAGTGGTGGGGAGGCAGAGGAGGCAGAGTGGGCTTCAGGGGAGGAGGGAGGTTGGAGGGAGTGGGGTTGGAAGAAGATTCCCTGGCGGGCGAGGCGCTTGAGCAGGCCGTACTCTACGGGGTGGCTGGCGAGGGTGTGTATGAGGCGCTTCTCGAGGCCAGCCTCTTGCAGGGGGCAGAAGAGGCAGGTGGAATCCTTCTTGTCCAGCAGGCGTTCATCCAGATCCTCCATTATAGAACTTCAATTCATGTTTGATCAGCTTGCGTGACGAGAGGATAGAGGAATAGATAGGACAAAGAAGTAGAGGGTTGGAGTTAAATGATTCGAAGTCAGCGCGGTTTTGCATACATACACACGGGAATGCTGAAAAAAGGAGTTCAGTGTGGCCTCATCTTGCAAGAAAAGAAGTATCTGGGTCTTTTAATTTCAGCCCTTTCAAAGCCCGCCTCAGCCCTTTTCCTACCACAATTCAAGAATCCAAAGGAAATCACCAATATGTCAACACCAATTCGATCTCTTGAACAACATTGGAAATATTCATGGCTACGAAAATTTGAATGAGCAAAAACAATAAAAAATGACGTGGGCCAGCATGTGGTAACGCTAAATCTGACTTGTAAGAATTTTATTTTTGACCAAATGGTAAACCATGTGCACCAATGTATGAAAAACCAGATCGCTTTGATAAGGAAATTTGCGAGATAACGATCCGAGCATTATCACCATAGCTCAAACCTCGAATTTGTACCGTAAGTACTGTTGACGGGTTTGATAAAGCAGATTATGTCCGACAGTTGCGGATATAGGAGGGTTTATATTTTGCACCTTTGTTTATTTGATTTGAAGAAATGTAGACGAAACAATGGGCCTGTTCTCCTTTGGCCAAGCAACCAAGTTAACAAGCAGCGAGCAATATAATTAGAATCCCAATAAGGGTGGTAAGCAAAGAGCGTAGATAATGATTTGTTTTGGCTTGCAGTTGGTAGCTACTGAAAGTGGTCTTTTTCATAACTTGCTTGTTTGATAACGCGTTCTGCAGCTACCGTAGCTGGCCTTGTTTTGGCGCTAAGTGCGGCAACTGCGCTCGTCTTTTTCTCAACAGCGCACTCACCGCTTCTCTACACTCTACTACCGCCAACCTACTCGGAGGCATGAAATACTCCCTTCCTGAAATTTCATGGCACGGGGACCGACTAGCCATCCTTTCCGTTGACATTCGGTTACTTATTTTCATTTACTATTTACTTCTTATCACAGTCAGGCCCAAACATTTGAAGGGTGGGTGATTGCGAGCCGTACAGGTTAGCAACGTCGGACACGGTGCGAGACATTCGCCTCTGGAACCTCAGCGCCCCCAAAGAGGGACACCATTCCTGGCATCCTCAATTTGTGGCCAACATTCAAGTTCGTCTCTCTCCGCTTTCACTCTAGCCTCATCCTCCTAATGCCGCATCCATTCCCTGCCAGGGCGACGACCAAGCAGTGAATGTGGTGCGCTGGTCGCCAGACGGTCGCTACCTGGCCTCCGCGGACGCCAAGGGCGCCGTCATCGTCTGGGAGCGCAGCAACTCCGCCGCACCCGACATCTTCGCCAGTCTTTTCTCTCTCCTAAGGCCTTCTCAAGCCTTGAAATTGTGGCTGCAGACGAAAATGACTCCCAGCCGGAAAACCAGGAGATGTGGCTGGCGGCCAAGCGACTGCGACGGCACATGGACGACGTGGCGGACCTCGCCTGGGCCCCCGACGCATCCCGCATCGCCACCGTCTCCGTCGACAAGACCCTCATCCTTTGGGATATCCTTCCTTCTCCCCCCCTTTCACCGGGGGGTGGGGGGGGGCAGGGGGGGGGGGGGGGGGGGGGGCGGCCCCCCCCCCCCTTCTTGGAATCCTTCCGTACTTCTCCCCCCCCCTCCCAGGAGGAGTGCGGGCGCACGCGACCCGCCGCCATACGGGCGCGCCCCCCCGCCGCCCCCCCGCCCCCCCCCCCCCCCCCCCTCTCACACCCACCCTTCTTTTGTTCCCCTTCCGCCTCCCCCCCCCCCCCCTCACAGGGGGATTGGCGGGGCACAGGACGCGCGCACGGGGGGGGGCCCTCCCCCCGCCCCCCCCCCCCCCCCCCAACTCCCCCCAGAACCCCCGATTCGCCTCCCGCATCGCATCGCCTCCTCTACAAGAACCTCATCCTTTTATATCGCTTCTTACTTTTCCCTCCCCTTCAACCTAAAATGGTTTGGGCCAACGCCAAATCACCCTACGACGTGCGACCTCCCTGGGCCCCCACGCCTCCCGCAACGCCACCGTCTCCTCACAAACCCTCATCCTTTATATCGCTTCCGTACTTCCCCACCCTCTTACACCAGATGTCTCCCAAGCACTGCACCACATACACCACCCCCCCCCACCCCACGTACGCCTATCCTCTTACACCCCCCTTAGTACTTCCACCCTTTTACTTCGCCTTTTGTGCAGGAAAAGCGATGCACACGCTCACCTACGGCATGTTCCAGCAGGGTGTGGCCTATGATCCCTTGGGCGAAGTCCTCCTCACCCTTGGCAACGACCGCTTTCTTCATTACGTTATTTTTCATTGCTTTTTGCCTTTCGCTGCAAAAGTGAATGAACTGCAAATTGAGATTGACATCAGCTCAAAGCCCAAAAAAGCTCAGCGCTGGAAGAAAATCGGAAAGGCTCGCCTGAGCCAGGAGAACGACGATCCCAATGCCAAGGAAAAGGTGAAATAAATGCACTCTTGATGCCAAAGGAAATGAGATGGGTTTGCAGAATGAGTGCCAGCTTTTCCACGACTCCTCTCTGATGACGTTTGTGAGGCGTGCGGCGTTCTCCCCCTGCGGCCAGCTTCTTTTCGTCCCTGCAGGACACTTCTTCAAAGGCCAAGACAGCCTGAACGCCTCCTTCGTTTTCACCCGCCAAAACACCGACACGTTACACTCTTAAAACATCCTCTTTTGAATATCCTTCCCTTTCTCAAACAATTTGGAATGATTGAAACTTGAGCTGGGCGTTGGATTAGAATGAAATTGACAGGCCAGCGCTGGTGTTGCCAAGCCTGGACAAGCCGAGTTTGCTCATCCGCTCCTGTCCACGCCTTTTCCAGCTCCGACCCGATGAGCAGAGCCTTTTTGAGTTCCTTTCTTTCACCACCTTCTACCCTGCCGCAAGAATTGAAGCGCTTGAAAGTCTGCCGTACCGCGTGCTGTGGGTGGTGGTCTCACAGGAGTCCCTCGTCTTCTACTCCTCCGTCTCTGCCACGCCCTTCGCGTACATCTCCAACATCCATCTCTGCCCCATCACCGATGTCGCATGGTGCTCCCACCTTTCCACCCTTTTACAGCCTCCAGGAAGAAAAGTTGGCGGCTAGGTCAAGCGACGGGCGCCTGGTGGTGGTCAGCTCGAAGGACGGCTACGCCTCCATAGTGGAGCTGGAGGAGCGGGAGCTGGGCACCCCTTACACCCTCCCTACACCCGAGGCCTCAGCCTGCCCCATCATTGTCAAGGCTGCCAAGACGCCCAAGGAGAACCAATCTGGTCCATTCCGCTCCTCTTTACATCCCTAATAACCTGCTTCCAAAGCCAGCCTTGACAGAGAAGAAGGAGAAGGGGCGTAAGTCGTCCACAGCGCCGGCCACTGAGCCCATCAGTGCCATCCTACAGCAAGTAGCCGCTCGCTCCGAGAAGAGCCCCGCCGCCTCCCCTGCGCCCAGCACACCCTCTCACAACGCCACCACACCGAAGTCCTTTTCTTCTCCAGACCCTACTTTCTTCTATCGTCTCTGGTTCCAGGCGAAGTGTGTCCTCTGAACCGCGCGCCCGCGGCATCCTCAGCTACTTCAAGTCCTCCAGCGCGGACAAGGAGCTCCGGGAGGACAGCAACGGCAGCGATATTCTGCTCATCGAACCCCCGCAGCCGCCCAGCAACAGCGCGCCTCGGTTTCTATTCACTGCTAAATCTCGTCTGGGCAGAGATTGTGATTGGCCTGGTCTATGCAGAGGACGGAGCGGGAGCGTAGAGGGAGAGAAGCCGCCGAAGCGAGCGCCGCTGATGCCGGCAGAGTCCGCGCCCGACTCCGACTCCCTGCACGCCTTCGAGACTGCCCAGCCGCCCGACTTCTCCACCACCTCTTTCGGGCCGCCCACCACCCCGAAGGCCTCCAACACCCCCACTGCTCCGCCTCTGAAGCCGCCCAAACGGGCCACCCTTACCACCATTCAATGAGCTGGCTGGTGCTATGTGTCATTTCTTTTTGCAGTGTGATATGCTGGGTGTATGTAGAGTTTGGCAGGGGTCTCTGGAACCTTTTCTACAGTTTGATGATGCTGCTGGAAGATGTGTAGGAAGTTTGCGAGGAGGGAAAGACGAGAAGAAGAATTGTTTCTAGATGAGACCCGCAGGGCTGATAAGGGAGAAGAAAGGATGAAGAGATGCGATTAGAGGATCCGCACATGCACAAAAGCCCGCTCAAGCTCTGCACAGGTGTCGTCGGCTTGCTGGGCCTAAAACCGGTCCCCACAAAGTTCATGCACGGACCATGAGAGCAGGCTTCCCCTTCTGTCCTGTCTACAGGAAGACCGCATCCCCTTTTTCCCCAGCCTATCTTTCTTTTCCACGGCTGAGAAGGGACAATGCAAGTGCTGCTCCTACTCTGCCTTGTCTTCTCGATATCTGCTCAGTGGTCATGCTCCATCGATGACATTCGCAGCAGCAATGGTTTCTTTCTTCAGAGGTCTCTACTTCAGACTGGATTGAAAGTGGATGTAGCATCCGTTCTAAATAGACTGTAAGAAAAAAAGAGTAATGGGGAAATTGGAGGGAACATCTGCTGCAACTCGGAGGCGGAGCAGCTGATGCAGGAGAAGATGGGAGAGGGCGGGAATCCGAAGACATTGGCCGTCGCCATCCGCGATGAGCTGGAAGTGCTGGAGCCGGGTGAACCCTACTTTACAGGAAATAAGTAGGGGAGGGAATGCTGGGAGGTTGCAGGGTTCTGGGAGGTGTACGTGTCGGAGTCGGACTTTGGGTTCGCCAACTACATGGTTGACACCTTTCATTGCAAAACGCAGTCCGAGAACGGATTCACCGGTCTTGCCTGGAAGGTCCTCAAGGAACGATGATCACATTCATCCCTTTTTGCTTTTTTTAACCTCTGATTAGCCTTGTTAATTCTGCATTCCTTCACCATTGAACCATTTGTGCTTGCAAACAACAAAACAGCAAAAAAGAAAGTAGCCAAATTCGGCTTGTTTTGATTAAAGTCTTAAACGACCATCTCAATGAATATTTCTTTGATTACATTGATTTTCTAATGGCTCTTTGATTTGATCCATTTGTGTGGTAACATTTACTTTCTTGACGCTACAAAATTGCTGCAAACCAGTGACTTGATAATTAAAGGTTAAGACGAGAAGATGGACAAAGATAGGCGCATATCGCTGTGGGCTGTCAGTGTCAATTGCTGTCCTGTAGACAAGTTTGGGAGCGGCTCTACGTGGGGGAGGGGGAGAGCGTTTCTTGCAGCTGGGGGCTCATGGGATGGTCGCTGGCATATGCATGTCTAGGCGAGGGGGGGGGCAAGAAAAGAAGGAGGAGGGGGTGTAGTAGTAGTATAGAGGGGATGTTTAGAGGGTGGGGCATGAGCCGTAGGAGGAGGGGCTGTGGCTAGGCGCGAAGAGGGACCGGTTCCTAGCCATCCAGAAAGGCTCATGTACTACTGGAGGAAGAAAGAATTGCGTCTGCTCCTCCTCGCAACTTCTCCTCTACGCCATCTCCTTCCTTCCCCTCCAACATCCTACACAACACCATGGTTCACTTTATTTGGCCTCCAACCTTTGATGAGCCCGAGGATTGCAGAGATTAGCATTGCTTGGGCTGCTGATAGGTGTAGCAGCGGCGGACTGGGCCTGCAGTCGAGAGGAGATTGCATCTAAAGATGGTTTTCCACTGTTCTTTGAACCTCATAAAGGCTAAGGAAAATGGATTGGTGCAGGTAATGTGTGAAAGGCTAAGGAAAATGGATTGGTGCAGGTAATGTGTGCTGCAATAGGGCAGTGGAGACTCGGCTGAAGGTCCTGCTAGGCCGTGAGGACAACCTGCACAAGGCTGCTGTGGAGATCCGCGACCTGATGGAGAAGGAGTTTGGAGGTTCACTAATTTCTTCTGCTGCAACAGAGCTAAAAGGCCACGCTTGTCAGATCACTGGGAGGCCGTGATTGGATATGACGATTTCGGCTACGCTTCCTACAGGCAAGGCCTTTTCCACTGCAAGTATACTGCTGAGAATGGACGCGCAGCTATGGTCTGGAAGGTGTATTTCCTACCTTATTCCTTTTTCCAAATTACATACTTTTCAATATTATGAAGGTATTCAACGCCATTGCTCCGAGGAAGGAGGAAAGCATCGACGACTTTTTTGATCGAAAGGACAAGGATGGATCCACAAAGAAAATCCAGGTTGTATGAAACTTGGCCATAGCTGTTGGCAATTGGAATGTGTTGAAGAAGTCCAAGTCGGAATCAAAGTCGAAGGAGAAGTCGAAGGAGAAGAAGAAGTCTAGATCTTCCAAGCCGCGACCGATGCCTCGTAAATCGACAACAAAGAAGCCGAGAACCCAGAAGCCCCGTACCACGCCCAAGCCTAAGCCTACCACTCCAAAGCCTACTACAGCTAAGGCTACACCCAAGCCTACCACTAAACCGCCTGTATTCATCTTCAACATATTCTTTTCTCCTAGCATCCACTTTTTAAAATCTAGAATGTTCAAATTCATTATTCCCGTGGTCTCGCATTTACTTGTGGATGCACAAAAGGAGTAAATGATGATACAGCGGCGGCTGACTCCGAATGAGAAGCTGCGCCAATGCTGCGAACGGAAATCGAGCCTCATTCCTGCCTCCTGCTACAACGGGGCTGGCGGAAAGCCCAACCTCTGCAACTACAATGGCCTCAACGGACCCGATGTCATCCTCCTTCCTTCTCCTCACCTCTTTCACCTCCACCTCCTCTTTGCCAGATCGTGAACGTGTACCTGACCAAGAGCTGTCCTCCGGGCGCCCTGGGCCATATTCTCCTCTGCGCCTCGGAAGAGAAGGATCACCGACCCTGCTGCAACAAGAAAGGTCTGGAAAGAAGGAGTGAGGAGTGGGCTGTGAAGGGTGTGGATGGCTTAGGAGTTCCTGGCTATTGCGGGATGTTCTGCAACCCAGCGGGTGGCCTCAGCAATCCGACACCTCGTCAGCTGAGCTGCGTCAGTGTGCTCAGTCAAATCCGCACCTGCTTCATCAACTACGCCTCCACCGGCGTCATTGGCCGACATTGATCTCATCCTATTTACTCCTTTCTTCGCCTACTTCACCTAATTGCCTCATTTCTCCTGCCTAGTCTTGCCTAATGTTCATATTTGTTTTTACACTTCCATTGTTATTGGAAATCTGGCCATTTCCAAGAATGCCGTCATTACTCTTCATAACCCGCTGTATCAAAGCGCAAGCAATATTTTTAGGAGAAAATGAAATTAGGTGATATTAGAAAGGCCTTATTTTAGTTCAGCATGGTTTGAGAAGGGGTCGATTGCGCGGCATGGAGCCTGAGAATAAAGCGTGGCGGGAAAGCAGCAGACGGAATGCACAGCTAGACAGCCACCAGCCTCTCTTGGCAAAGCAGAAAAGATGGCAGCCACGCTTCCTCCCGAGCTCTGGGCAGCTATTGCAGCTCACATCGGCGATCTTTACACCCTTCACGCCCTCTTCTCCGTCATTCTATCCTCTTATTTTCATCACTCAGTCATGACAAGCTTTCAGGCGACTCGGCAACTGCGGCAAATTGCCACTCACATCCCATGGGCAGGCATACGGAGGCTTTACTTCAGCCTACCCACCTTTCTCTCCTCCTCCCACTCCAAACACTGCCTTGTCTATTTCTTTTTTCCAGATAAATCTTTCATAATTTGTCTTCTTTAGATGGAGGGACTGGCGATGAAAGATATTCCCTGCAGCACACTGGCGGAAGAGCTGCTTCCGAAGTGCGCTTATTTGGAGAGTCTCAACTTTGGCCCACCCTTTCTCCATCTTCAGTCCGACAGCGACGTCATTCCACCCCATCACCTAAACTACGCCGCCTTCAGCCTACAATCCATTCTGCGGTTAGCTCCATCTTACTCCCAAGTTGCTAAACGCTTACTATCGTGGGAAATTGATTTTGAAACTTTTTTTAATACAGTATGAATAAGATGTGCAAATGCAAATTTATATTTATATCCAAAGTACAAGCATACATTTACCTAAAATTTTAAGATTCGGCGTTATTTGTAGAACATATTTCCTTAAAGATCATAAAACAGTTATTCAAATTTTCCTGCTAATAAACTGTGAGCAGCTTGAAATCCGGGTTCTCTGTTCCTGCATCGCTGACATTGGCACTGGGCAGGACATCGTGGATACGAAAGCCGATGCTAAGCCGTCTGAGCCTTCACGAGGAGTTCGCAGCTTCTTCTGCAGCCGCCGCCCTCGTCGCCGCTTTCGCCCCCTTCCTAACCTCACTCGCCCTTTCCGGTTCGCCTCCTCAGCTTCTTCGCTCCCTTCTCCAGAAGTAGCTTTGAGCTTGCCGAACGCCGGGGCCGTCATCCGCTGGGGAGCATTGGGCAGCCATCGCCGCCTGTCGTCGCTTGGAGCGATTGGAGTACGGCTTCTGCAAGGACGCCTCCCTCCAAGCCAGCGTCGTCGCCGGCCTCGCCGACAAAGCCGCCCTCGCCTCTCTCACTCTTCGCGGCCTCTCCCTCATCACCCCCTCCGGAATACTCCGAGCCCTCAACGGCATCAAGGCCAACCAGCTTACCGTATTTCCTTTTCTGCCTTTCCAAAGCCTGGAAGAGAGTGATTGATGAAGGTTCTGGAGCTGGAGAGCATGCCGAAAGCCTTGGAGATCTTCAAGGCGGCGTCCTTGGGCCTGCCCGAGGCGCGTCGTTGCTTCCGCCACATCCGCCGTATCCGCTTCACGCTTTGCGGCTTTCTCTATGCTCCACTTCTGGCTGCTGTGAGCCCATCCCTGCGCACCATCCAAGGTTTGCCGCCTCTCAGCATGAGTTCACCTATCTAAACAGCGCTTATCTTTGAGTATCGCTGGTGGATTTGACGGAGGTAGCCAAACTTGGGCTATCATTCCTGGTGGAGTACGCGGGCAGTACATCGAGAGCTCGCCATGAGCTCACAATTCTCAACGATCTCTCCTTCGCCGTCTGCTGCAGCGAAGCGGCGACGGAGGAGATGTTGGAGGCATGCCGTCTCTTGCTCCGCCAAATCCGTCGCAGACATCATATGCACATCTACATCAGCATCGCCCAGCTTCCCCATCCTCCGTCTCCAGTTACCCCTCTTGCCCTTACCTTTTCTCCATCGCGCCTTATGTAACAAACTTTACACGGGGGAAAGCTAGCTTAAAATGTTTTGAGAAAGCCGATGTAGTGGTTCGAAGAATATTGATGGGCAAGGGCCGGGCTCAGGTCTACATCGACACTAACTTTTGTGCCTAAGCGCTCATTTTGAAAATGTCATTCTCAAAGACGTCATATTCTTATGTCAGGCTCTGTGATAAGGTGGATTTGTTTAGCTTTTATCCCGTTGGTTCATTCCAGTCGAATGTTTGCTACTGTGAGTGCCTTAATTGTTGAGATTGTTTCGATGTAGGCCAGTCACTATTAGTAGTTTTCATTCTTAGGCAAGGTAAATCCGATGGCTCAAATTCAGCATCATTTTAGGCATATTTCGTGCCCAAATTGATAGGTTTTCTTGCGATTCTGCTGCGATGCTAAGACTGATAAAAGATATGACAGTAAGAAATAGCAGAAGAATGGAAGTATTGTCGAAATATAATTTATGTCTTCATGATGGCAGCCGATCACAGCCCCAATCTAGAGATCCCAAACAAGAGCCCATAATCAACCTATTGCAAGTTGACCGTACAAATAGCTAGACCAGCGGACAGTTGATTCTTAAGTGGCTAGGCCGTCGGAAGAATCATGAGGTTCTATCAAATGGCTGGCATCCTCTTGGCCAGGGCGGCGGTAATGCTTGAAGATGGAGTAGGCAAGGCCGGCAATGATGGCCAGAAGAGGAAGCAGAGCGCAGAAGATCAGCGCCACCAAGGCAGCCGCTGTCAAGGACTCCGAGCTCGCTGGGCCCAGACCCAGCACTACGTTCCTCAATTACCCTCCCTCTACATCCATTCAACAATTATCCAATCAAAATCACTCAACAAACCCACTGTTTGAAAGGGCAATTTCGGCAATTTATGAGGCAATGGGGGATGAAATGTGTAAAGATGGCAGAAGGATGGAAGGAGCAGAGAAAACCAGGTGAGGTAGCCTCTGTAGAACTTGTCGCCGGGATAGCCAAGAGTGAGATTGATGGCACTTTGCCTGCTCTCCACCAGTGCGGGTGCCAGGTAAGCCGGCAAGCCCCTCAGCGTCCATCTTTTCTCCTCAAACAACTATCGTAAAAGTTAGACAACGGAAATGTGACAGGAGGCCAACCTGCACAAGCCTGCTTTGACGAGCTTTGGTGGTGGAGGCGACTGAGCGGTCGGGCGCTGTATAGGTGACTGGCTTCCAGCTCACATGGCTTTCTTCCTTGCCCACCACAAGGGAGTAGCTCTCAAGAACAGAGATTCGCTTCTTTGGAGTCGATAGGAGTAGATAGAAGTAGAAACATGAAAGATGCCGGGGGTGAACTCGTCGTCTAGACTGCGTGTGTCCTGAAAGCTGATCTTCTCTCCGTACTCTGTGGTCAGCGCCATTTCCAGCGCCAGTCGCAACTGCTTCCAGCCCGGTCTTTTGAAATGGTAGATGAGTAAAGAAAAAAGATGAGCTGGTGGAACCGAGAAATGTTGAGAAACTGGAAGCCGATTTCAAAGGTCAGGTCAGAATGAGGTAGGCCTGGCGCTTCGCTGCCCCTTCCCGCTACGTCATATGCCCAGAACTGCAATACATCCATTTGAGAGTAAACATAATCCAAAAATGTTGATTGAAATTAAATGATTTGTTTATGAACATTTAGGACAGGATGAGGGAAAAGATGAAAAGTAACGGTGGCCAGAATGCTGGCATTGGGTCCAAGCATGGCATCGTTAGCTGCACTCGGCAATGTCTGGAGTTGAACATTCTTCTCCTTTACTTTCCCCGGACCCCAGTCCAGCTCCTTCAGCTCCACCCGACTAACGTTCCCCGCCAGAGACACATTGCCATTGTCATCTGGGTCGTTGAACATGTACACCTGCAGTGAAACCTTGCCCTAGACATTCCCGTTTCTCAAAATGAATCAAAGAAAAGAGCCTCACGGCGGGAAAGTCAAGCAGGGAATGAAAGCGGGAATCGGAGACGGCGACAGAGGCAGTTGGTTTGCTGGATATGAGACTGGGCCAGTCAATAGCCAGCTTGAAGGCTGAGCCAGACCACACTCCAACCTCTCAATTGACGTTGAAAACGTTGAGTCGGTGCAGTCAAATATGCCAAGTTCTCTTACGAATGCCTTGAAGAGAGGAGAGCAAGAGATGGAGGGAGCGGTTGTTGCGACTGAGGGAGTAGTGGAGGAGGGAATTGAAGGACTCCCGATGGCTTCCGTTCCACCCGTGCACGCAGTCTGCCTCCGTCAAATTACACCCGGGATTCAGCCACCATTCTACCTTTATTCTTCATTCGTTTTTATTTCTGCTTTTTGTCGTCGTTCAAAGAGGCAGACCTTGGAAAAACATGGACGGGCGAAAAAAGCACACAAAACAGCGGCCACCAATTTGAGCATAGGTCTTTAAATTGGATTTCATTTTGAACGATGCGGCAGTCTCGTCTATTTGATGATGATAATAAAGTGAATATGCATGCATTTGTTGATGCAAGTCAGCTTTCCAAGCGCTATGTTCACTTTCTTTGGATTCCATCACATAGAAACCACCCTCTTTTCCCCCGATATACACAATCTATTTTTTTATTTCTTCTTCCCCCTCCCCCTCTCACCCAATTTCCCTACATCCTAAATTTCGTTTTCCCCTCCCTTCTCCCTTTCTTTTATTGATACAGCCCTCCTCTCCCACGGTCCCCTGCTCGCATCGCCTTTCCCTCCCCCGCCCCTCTTCCTTTACCCCCCCACCCCACAAAATCTTACTCCTTTCTTTTTCTTTTTTTTACCCCTCCCCCACTACTTTCTTTCCTTATGATCTTCACCACCCGCTACCTCATTAACAAAGCAAATCCGGACCTCCATAACCTCTTTAAAAAAAGCCCCCGCCCCACCCCCCCTCACCACCCCAGCCAGAACCCCCCCCCTCCCCCCCCTCCACCCCTACTACCTACATATACCACCCCCACCCCACCTCCCCATCTTCATCTTACCCATACTCTCTTCTCCCACGCACAGCTACAACTTCAATATAAAAAACAAACTATCTTTATTTGGAGCCATGAAAATCAACAAGAGAAGGCAACGAGGAAGAAAAGTGGATCAGGGAGGGGCTCAGATGTTGGAAGGGTAGAGCATGATGCGGATGCGGCGACCCATGGCCTTGGGCGGGAGGTTCTTCTTGAACTTCGCTCGCACGGAGCCGGAGTTCCCGTGCGGCCGCGTGATCTTACAATTTCATCCACCTTTCCCTCCCATTCCAGCCTTGACTTGAAAGCATTGCCAGACCTTGCCCCAGATGCAGCGAATGCGGCACATCTGGTCCCTGCCGGGCACCTTGGTCTTGGTGGCGGCCTTGTACATGTAGCAGGCCTTCTTGCCCTGGTAGAAGGCGGCCTCCTTGGGCGAGAAGCAGCCCTCCACCTTCAGCAGCGCCGTGTGCTCCCGCTGGTTACGCTTCGCCCGCCGGAACCCCGTGAAGATGGCCTGACAACTCCCTCAGCTCTCAATCCTAGTCTGAAGGCTGAATGAATGAGCTGAGTACCTTGGCATAGAGACGACCCTTGCGCTTCGGCTCAGAGGTGCGCAGTTTGGCTTCACCCGCTTCGGCCATGATTCTCCTGCTGCTTTACACTTTCTCTTCAATGAAACAATTATTTCTCATACCAAAAACTTTATAACATAATATTTTAAAATGACTTAATTAGAATAATGATACATTTTCCGCTAGAAGGGGAGAGGGGAGGAGAACTGGCGACGCCGAAATACAAATTGTTTACTGCCACAATTGTTAGAGGACAAGTACTTAATCGAAAACACAACTAAGCGTAGCAGAGCACAAAAGCTTCACAGAACAAGAATGTACGAAAGTAAAAAAAAATTACGAAACCAATTAGTACGAAATCAAGCTCCGAAGAATTAATTAAACGTCGGCAAAGAAAAATTTCATTGGCATCAAATGACACTAGGCCTTGACTTCTTCTTCTTTCTTGTCCTTCTTCCCATTCGCTGAAATGGTGGATGGATGGATAGGAGTCCAAAATGAGAAAAGGGTAGAAGAACCAATTGCAGAGGGAGAAGCTGAGCCCTCTGGAGCTGGTGAAGCAGTCTCTAGGGGTCGTTTCCGTGCAGCTGGCGGAAGAATTTTATCCGGAAGGCGCTCGATACCGAGGATCTTGTAGAGCTGGTTGAAGGCGATGAGTCGCATGGCATGCTGAGCGCTGGAAGATGGGGATATTGGAGTTGGGGGCGTGAAGGTGAGGGGTGGGAAGATGAAAGACCTGGAGGTGATGTCCTCCCGCTGCTGTGGTAGAAGGTTGGCAGCGGCATCGACGACGTCCTTCTCGCAGGGGTCGAGGAGGCCCGGGGAGTTGGGGAGGAGGATGCCAGAGGCCACCGCCTCGAAGATCCGTCGCAGAGCCTCGCCCGGACTCAGCGGAACACCAGCCGACGTCAACACCTCACAAGACCATCTTCATTCTTGGCCAACCCAACCTCCTTTAGGGAAGGAACCTTCTCGACTAGAAGCTCAAGCGCCCAGGTGGTGATGGGCTGCCAGGTGGGGATGCGCTGGCAGATGTCCCGCATTATCCGCAGCACCACCAGACAGCTTTGCAGGTTTGTGCAGCGCGCCTGACATATTACTCACTTTCCATTCCATGCACTCGTCATTGCGTCTCGCAGAGCTGGTCGAAAACGGGCCAAGAAATTGTTTATCATCCATTTTTGATTTATGATCAATTTGGGATGAAAATTTGGGAACTCTGCTCGACAGGGGTAGAGAAGAAAAAGAGTAGGAAAGGGGTAGAGAATTTGCGGATAATTTGGAGTTGAGTCGAAAGGTGTTGGAATGGTTGGTAGGAGAGGGAGGGTAGGAGAGTAGGAGGGAAGGAGGGTGTGGAAGGTGAGGAGGAGGCGGGTGGACCTGGAACCACTTGGCGTGGCGTAGGTCAGCCAGAGCGGCCTGGCATTTAGCCGTGTCCAAAATGTCCACCGACTCCTCGCCGCCCACAGTCGAACCCGTCGCTGCTGCAAACCAAGGCAGGAGAGATGGACATCATCTCTCGTCCCCTGGACTGCACTGCCAGCCACGCCTCTCACACTCCCTACGCCATCCGCAGGGAAGGAGACGGCCATTTCCCTCCTCCGTCTCCCTCCCTGCCTCACAGCCTTCACTGCTCAACAGTCAAAGGCAGCACTTCACTTGACGTTTCCTTGCTTTTCATCGCTCCATGACTCTGCTGCCTTTTCATGTTCACTCTGGCCACTGACCATCGTAGCTAAGTTTCTAGAAATTTGACAAATTTTTTCAAAATTTTAAAGATAAATGAAAGTGGCCATCTGCAGTGAGCCTTCCTGCAATTGAAGATTAGTGCGTAGATAACCGGCCAACTGCAGTATTTATAAGTTAATTTAGTTTTGATACCGATTCCATAGAATTAGTTAGGCCTGATGACAGAGTTATCTACGCTCTGATCTGTTCGCGGCTTAGAAGGGGCGTTACGCTGTAGAGAGGCTGGGTCCTGGGCATCGGCTCCGCGCATGAGGACGGAGGTGAAGACGATGCGGATCGTCACCCGCGGTTCCGACGTCGCCGCCACCACCAACCCCGCCTGCTCCAGCTCTAGCGTCACATCGTAGCTCTCCTTCCCCGACACGCTCTCAACCCCATTCCCAATCTTCAAGGGGGAGGGGGGAAGGGAAGGGAAGGAAAGGAAAGGGTACCTCCAGCTGCTTGGGAAGGTGCTCCATGACTCGTCGCAGGATGTTCTTGGAGGGCTTGGCGGAGCATAGGACGACGAGGTTGAGGTTGAGGTCGCCCTTGAGGAGGAGGCCCTTGGCCAGGAGGCCGACGCGCATGACGCCCTTCAGGAGGCGCTCCTTCTCCTCCGCCTTGCCCTGGGCGGCGGCCACTTCCTTGGCGGCGGCTGTTTCCGGGGTCTCCACCTCCGTGTCCGCCTTCGCGAACTCGTCCGACACCCCCTTCAGCGCCTTCTCCACGTTGCTCACGATCCGCTGCACTGCCTCCAGCTCCTCCGGCCCCGGGTAGATCTCCTCGTGCTTCGCCATCACATGCCTGCCAACCATTCATTGTCCCTTCTGTGGGGAGGAGGAGAGTGTGGAGGGATAACTTGTCGTCCATGGAGTCCCCGGAGCGATGGCTGGGGAGGAGTGGCTGGGGCCCCGGCGGTCCGCCGAGGGAAGGAGGCATGGCCATTTCGCTCTGGTACATCGCCCGCATGCTCCACAGCTCCTGCTGCCGCAGTCGCATCAGCTCCTAGAATCCGATCAATTGGATGAGAGGAAAAGGAGTGTCTGAAAGAGGGCGGGAAGATGAACCTTTCTGATCTTCTCTTCATTTCGACGCTGGACGCCGCGACCGCCGGGAATGGGCTTCAGGTCCACCTCTAGCTCAGGATTCACCTTCTTCTGCAAACAGGCCGAAAGCTTGTGGTATAAGAGAAGTGAAAGTAGAGGCTTGAACCTTGAACTGGAGGCGATGACGGCGTCCCTTGAGATGCATGTCCTTAGCGTTGAGGTCGTTGAACTTGCAGTCGCAGAGTTTGCAGAAGAACTGGATCACTTTACCCGTATGGTCCTACAATGTAGAGATGAATGAGTTAATGAATGAGGTGGGTATGAAAGGGGGATGGAAGAGACCTTCATGGGCTCCACGTAGTCCTCGCCGACGGGCTGGACGTCCTTCTCCAGGGCCAGGACGGCTTCGATGGCCTCCTGGTTCGCCGCTGCTTCCGCTGCCGCCGTCGATTTCTCCGACTCTGTTGCTGCTCCCGCCGTCGACAGCTTCGTACCCCCCACGAAATTCATCTTCGGAACTCCAATCACCTCAAGAAAATCCTAAATTACTCCCCAACCAACAGATATTCGTGATTCAAATAAGTATTTAGCTAAATACTAATTTCACACTTTGTATACTTGTCTCTCAGCCGACCTTTGCTTATAATCAAGGTATATTCAGCTGACACGCATGATGTCATCATTGAGACGAGTGGATATTCCAGTTATATTTACTTATATTTGAAGTGAAACATTAGGAAGGTGGGTAGGCACCTTTTTGCCAGCCGCATCGGTAGTGATGGTTCCCACCATGGGTTTGGCCCCCGCATTGGCCGGGGGGATGATGACGGGTTCCTGGGTCGGAATGGGCTTGCCTAGAGTCTGGTGAAGCTTCAGGGTCTGGAAAAGGAGAGAAGGTAGATATGGGGTGGAGAAAAGAAGATAGGGGGAGGTAACTTTGATGTGCTTGGCGCCTCTGACGTGTGCCTGGTAGGTGTCCTGTCCGGTGCAGGTGACGGAGCAGAGGTCGCAGCGGAAGGAGGCCTTGGACTTGGCCAGAGGCTGGCTGGAGCCGCTCTTGGCCGCAGCCTCCTTCTTCTTGTGCTTCTGACCCTCCAGGTGCTCCCGGTACGTCTGTGGCCCCGCGCAGCTGATCTACAACCACCCTTTCACTCTTCCTCAGACCCCCCAGTGCAGCTGTTGAGGGAGAAAACCTTGCAGACTTCGCAGTAGTGCAGCTGTTGAGGGCTGCGGTTGTAGCCTTGATGTTGTCCGGGCGGGCGTCCCTGCCCGTAGCCGCCGGTGTTCTTGCGCGGGAAGGGGGGAGGGCCGCCAGAGCCGGGGGGTCCGGAGCCGTAGCGGCGGGTGGTGACGGGGTTGGCGCTGGCGGTGGTCGTGGGCCCGCCGGTCTTCTGCAGGCCCAGCCACTGGCCCTTGCTCCCCTGCGCCTTGGACTGGAGGTAGGAGGTGGCGGCGGCGTACACGGCCGCGTCGTAGCCCGTGTAGGTGGACACTTAATAGCCCAGAAGATGAGAGGAAAGAGAGGAAGAAGGGAGGGGAGGGGAACCCTGGGCGCCGGACGATTTGGGCTGAGCGGCGAAGGAGTTCTGTTTGGCAGCGGCGGCGGCAGCAGCAGCGGTCTGGGCAGCGCCGGCGGTGAAGGCCCCGAAGGGCTGCTGAGTGGCCTGGGCGGGCTGCGGAGGTGGTGGTGGAGGAGGCGCAGGGGCCGCGAATCCTTCAAATGCAGAGGGATGCCTTAGCATGGTGCCCTAAGGCCTTCAAATTGAAGAGGAACCTGTGGCGGCAGCGGTAAACGCATATGGAGAAGCGGCGGCAGCGGCGGTGGGTGCGTAGGTGACAGCGTAGCCGGTGGCGGGGTAGGAGCCTGGCGCTCCCGCCCTCAAACAGCCCCTTCCTCTTCCACCATCACTGGGGAAATATAAGATAAAGCTGCAGCAACCCGTACTGCGTCGCGCCGGCAGTGAAACCGAAGTAGCCGGCGCCAGACATTGCTTCAGGCTGGAGGAAGAAGGACGCGCACTGCCAGCTCCTTCAGAGCCTGGGCTATATTGCGTTTCCCAATAGGGCGGGGCGAGTGTGCGCGTAGTGCGGGGGCCAGAAGCCATTCCAGGTAGGTGTGGAGGGGGCGCTGGGCAATGTGCGCATGCCTGAGCAGCAGATGGCTACGGTAGGAGGGGAAGAGCGCAGTGTGGGCGGGGCGTGGAGGGAGTGGATGAGCGGAGGCGGAGGATTAGGTGAGGAGGAGGAGGAGATGGAGCGGGGGCGGAGGATGCAGGAGGCCAGTGCCACGGAGGACCTCAAGGCCCTGGAGCGTCGCTTGACGGAGGTCATCAGCTACATGCAACCGGCGGCCAGTCGATGGCGCATCTTCCTCGTCCTCACCTCAGTCTGCACCGTCGTCGGTGCCTATCAGTGGCTGACTGACCCCATCACCATGGACGTTCCTTTCCTCTGCAAAGCCTTGGAGGCTAGGCTGAAAGGATGGGTTGAAGGTGCGTTTCGTGGACTCGCTGTGGAATCATCTCTTTTTCACCCTCTCCCTGGCCATTCTGCTGTTCCTCTTCCTCTGCGGCATCCACAAGCGGGTTGTGGCGCCCAGCATGTTTCACCCCTTTCTTTGCTTCCCTTGCGCCTGAAATGGAAGGAAGATATGGTGCAGAGTAGCCTCGCGGTGTCGCTCTGTCTTCGCCGACTTCAACATGTCCTGTGACGACGTTAGCGTCATCAATATTAGAAATCAGATTAATTTTATCTACGAATTCTTCACATTTACAGACACAAAGTTTTAAATACTTTATGCGTAAAAAAATTAATCAAAAATGATATCTGTCTAGCAATCTACTTGGAAGCAATTTGGAAAGGGGAGACATGATTGCAGAGTGGAAAGCTGATTCTGAAACCGCGGCCTTCGTCACCCTGACGATCTCATTTCTCAAACACTGCACAAACATTACTTTACCTCAATAAATGCATCTAGTCCTTTTTCGCCTCTTCCTCAATACCACGCACCTGCACTAAATCTTCACTTCTGCGCAACTTTTACCGCAGTCTTATTCAATGCCCTATTATTGGAAGTATAAATCAACCGATCCCCATCAGGGATTGCTGTTCATGGAAATCATGGACGCGAACGAAGAGGAAGGAGTGACAATAGTCGATGCCGCAGTTATTTTAACTACCTACATAATAAAGGTGTATTCATCCCTTCAAGCCTCAAGAAGAAGGCAGTGATGAGGTGATGCAGGCATTGGTGGTGTTGGGAGGGGTGCTGCCGTACTGCCTGCAAGGCTCAGCCATGCACCGACGCAAAGACACTCGCGGATTCAGTCTTTACGTTTGCAAAGTCCTCATCGCTGCCAACATTCTCCGCATCGCTTTCTGGTTCACACTTTTGTTCACCTTCCAATCAAATGGGCTCTTGCAAAGCTACAACCCAGCTTGGTTCGTGTAGGTTCGGGAGAGGTTTCGAGTTGGAGCTGTTGTGGCAGTCGGTGATCATGAGCACAGCCATGCTCTTGCTCATTCGACTCGCTGTCTCCATCAACAGAGCTCATCTCCTTCCTCCGGCCAAACCAGCCTCAGCTTTCGGTTCCCCTTTCCTTTCCTATCATCACTGCTTTTTTGCATGGCATTAGGGCACTTATTTACTGCCTATCAGTGTTATTAGCGGCATTTCGATTTCAGCTTTAGCGCTTTCAGCTTTTTCATCTTCTGCGCCGTAGGCGCTTCTCAATGCGATAGGCTAGAAAATGCAAAAAGGGGCAAGCAGGGGACAAATTTAGATGGTGTAAGCTAGCGCAGGCGGTGGAACCACAGAAAGCCGTATTGTAATATCACAGAAGCGACGCAGGGCTGAGTGTAGGGAGGAGAGAGGGTCAGACATCTGTGGCCTGGTCTGAGACGAGGAGGCAGTACATCTTGGCGGTCATGAGGAAGTCTTCGCTCTGCCGCGATTTCTCCTCCGTCTTCAGCGCCGTCAGGGCTTTGAACACATCCTCTGGCTTACGGATCTTCGGGAACGCGTCCAGTGGGGACGGCGCCAGAAATCCCACCTTCAATCATCCCCTCCTCCTCCTGCTACGTCACTGCTGATGGGTGGAGGGAGAAACCTCCTCGACAAAACTGTCACTGCGAGTAAAGTGAGCATGATGGGTGCTGGGGCTTCGCCGGATGCGCACCCTCTTCACCTGCCGCTCCTTGATGGAGGAACTGCGTCTCAGCTCCAGCTCACCTCCGCCTCCTGGCTTGGCCCTGCACCTCAGCTGGCTCAAGGGCTCCAAGGAGTTCAGAAGAAGGGGTGGGTGACGAGTAGGCTTTGGTGTGGCGGGGTATGTGGAGGCGGGCTTTGTGTAGGCTTGGGGTGGAAGAGGAGGAGGCCGCCGGGCTCAGGTTCCTGGTCACCAGATCGGCCTCTGTCTGGAAGCCGCTCTTCAGCTCTTCTCGTAGATGGTTCCTGTCAATTTTGTTTCACCCTTCTAACAGGAATTCATGGAATTAAGAAAGTGTGAGCAACTTAGGGAGGCCTCGAACGTTGGCGCTCTTGAGATGCGGGCGGCAGAAGGGGCAGAGGAATGAGGTGAGGAGGCGGCGAATGTTGGCGCGGAACTCGTCAAGCGTGAAGGCATAGATCACCTCAAGCCTTTCCCAATTCAACATCCATTGAAAATCTAGTCTGGTAGACAGGATTGATCATGGAGTTGCAGTAGCCTAGCCAGGTGGAGACATCTAGGATGATGCCTGGCACGCAGTCCCCGCAGTGATAGCCTCAAATGTTCTGGAGTGTGCCTTGGGATGGGTTGAGTTGGGGATGGATGGATAGAGGAGACCGATGAGATAGAGGCTGAAGAAGGGTAGCCAAGAGGCGAGAAATGCAGTGACGACGACGCCGAGGGTTTTGGCCACCCTTTTGTGCATCCGAATGAGATTCTGGTGCTGCTGCACTACGCTCCCCCCACCCACGTGCACCCGAAGTGTCATGGGCGCCACCACATCCTTCAATCCACTCATCATAGCTGTGTGGAGTGGTGGTGTGCAGTGAGTGAAGGTCAGCTACATATGATTGACCAGAGGGATAGAGCGACTGACTGAGGGGCACTATTCGATAGGCCTAGCAATAGTGCTGGCAGCTAAGCGACTCTTACTTCTTTGTCGCCACCCTCGGATTTTATGGCCTCCTGCATCTGCAACTGGGGGAGGTGGAGCGGGGGATGCATTGGTTGGGAACCCTTTTGGGAGGCTGAAGGATTTGAGTGAGGGCAGGAGGGGTGGACCTTGAGGAAATTCTCGCCCATCATCACCATCATCCCGGTGGCAAGGCCCTGCTCCCGCTGCTTGGCGATGGCGTAGATCTTCCGGTAGAGTCCCAGGGTCACCTTCAACAGCCCATCCCTCCGCTTAGCCCGAGGCTAGAAAGCTGGCTACCAGAGCTGGAATGAAGAAAGCCACGATCACCGAGTGGACCACATATTTCAGCTCATTGCCCACATGACACACCTTTTGTCACCTTAGCGTATTTTTAGGATTCTTGGTTAGATGGTATTAATACCTCAGATGGTACGCAGCTTGATGGGTGGTATTTGACCGTTATAAGGAGAATGGAGACGCTGAATATCCAAATGAGGCAGATGGCCACCTTGACCCTTGCCTTTGTCACGATTGCCTAGGAAGGATTTGTAGCCTAGTAAAGGTAGAAGAGGTGATGAGGGATAACTTTGTATCTGAGTGGGCGAGTGACGCCGATGTATCGGTCCACGCTGATGACGCAGAGGGTGACGATGGAGGCGGTGCAGAAGATGACGTCGCAGCAGACCCAGAGGCGGCAGAGGAAGCGGCCGAAGAGCCAGCGGCGATTGATGACGGAGGCGACGCCCATGGGGAGCACAATGACGCCCACCAGGAAGTCCGCCAGACCCAGGTTCCAGATCAGCATCGTCGTCTGACGCTTCCCCACCCGAGCCTGCCACCTTCCTCACTCTTTCTCCTCCCAATACCTTGACGGGAGAACCTTGAAGCAGAGGACGAGGAGGTTGCCCACGATGGTCACTATAATTATCACTGTCGCGGGGACACCAAAGGCTGCATTGCATTACCAATTAGCAAATGCGGATTGTTATTAAAAATTGAGTTCTCAACCGATGGCGAAGCTGAGGTCAAACTCTCCTGACACTGCAAGGTGCACCCGAGCTTTGCATTCCTCGGTTGTATTGTCTGTAATGCTGGCGTTTGCTGGTTAGGAGAGTGAGGAAGGGGTGAGGAAGTGAGCTGGGACGAGAGAAGTTGGAGAGTGGAGTGAGCATGGTAGACCAAGTCTTGCAGACGTGGGAACAGACGGAGTAGTGGACTGAGTAAAGGCGGCTTTTAGGCTCTGCCCAGTTCATGGCCTCGCTCCCATTCTCCATGCCTTAAACTGTTCCGCCTTCTCTTGCCACGCCTCTTTCTTTCAAAAGCACTAATCAAGTAGTGACGTACATCAACCCTGTTTTCCATTTCTCATGTTAAGACGCAGAATCTGATAGACTCGAGATAGGCTCTATGAGGGGTATTCCAGATTTGAAAAATGAAGTTTCTCTGATTCGAATGACTTTGTGCCACAATCCAAGGCAATTTAGTTCTCATCTCTATGCCCCAGCCGTTTCCCAAAAAACGATTTTGTTGACCGGGATATGGCCTCACTTTTGTATCATGCACTTTTTTGGGCCTTTGAAACCTGCATTTTCAGTTTTTTTTTCGAAAATTTTGACTAAAAAATTTTATATGAGTGTGCGATCATTATATATCAATCGAAAGGCAATTTGGAAACAAAAAAGGTGGCATACTTGAATTTTGCCATAAATTGTTCTAAAAAACGTAATTTTGAAAAATCAAAAATTTTGGTTTTTCAATTTTGGCACAAAAAAACTGATAACTCAAATTTGAGTGAGTTCTGCCAAGGGGTAGACCATAACCACGTTAAAATTCAGATTCTTGTGGTCATTTTGATATATAACTCGTTAGGTTTTGGTCTGACACCATCAGGAATTTTTTCGATTGAAAAATTTGAACTCAACATTTGGCCCTATGTTAAAGCATAGGCAAAATTTCCGGAAAAAAATTGTTGTCTCAGATTTCCATTTTTTACAGCCTAAATATCTTCTTTAGGGTCCAATACACCCTACTGCCACATTGGTTTCCTTTGTTTTAGTTCAAAATGCGTAAATACCTGAATCGACTACTTTTCCTATGCTTAAGCATAGGACTTCCCAGGCTTCAACAAATATTTTCTCTGTAGCAGCTGAACGGCTAAGAATTGCACACAAGACTTGAATTTTTTTGTTCACATTTTCATATATTCTGATTCTCAAATCTGTGCTTACTTTTGATGTTTGTTGAGAAACCACAGTCTTGCTTTTCTGCCCTCTTCTTTGAATGGATGTGAGTTCGTCACTCAAATGGGCAAGTAGGTGGTTTCTCTACAAACATCAAAAGTAAGCACACATATTAGAATCAGGAAATATATAGCAAATTATCGAACAAAAAAATTCAAGTCTTGTGTGCAATCTCTTAGCCGTTTAGCTGCTACATGAGAAAAATATTTGTTGAAGCCTGGGGAAGTCCTATGCTTAAGCATAGGAAATAATCGATTCAGGATTTACGCATTTTGAACTAAAAACAAAGAAAACCAATGTGGCAGTAGGGTGTATTGGAACCCTAAAGAAGATATTTAGGCTGTAAAAATGGAAATCCTGAGACAACAATTTTTTTCCGGAAATTTTGCCTATGCTTTAACATAGGGCCAAAATGTTGAGTTCAAATTTTCAATCGAAAAAATTCCTGATGGTGTCTAGACCAAAACCTAACGAGTTATATATCAAAATGACCACAAAGAATTCTGAATTTTAACGCGGTTATGGTCGAATACCCCTTTGGCAGAACCACTCAAATTTGAGTTATCAGTTTTTTTGTGCCAAAATTGAAAAACCAAAATTTTTGATTTTTTCAAAATTACGTTTTTTAGAACAATTTATGGCAAAATTCAAGTATGCCACCTTTTTTGTTTCCAAATTGCCTTTTCGATTAGATATATAATGATCCACACTCATATAAAATTTTTTAGCCTAAATTTTTCAAAAAACTGAAAATGCAGGTTTTAAAGGCCCAAAAAGTGCATGATACAAAAGTGACCATATCCGGTCAACAAAATCTGTTTTTTTTTGGGAAACGGCTGGGGCACAGAGATGAGAACTAAATTGCCTTTTATTGTGGCACAGAAAATCCCCTCATTCGAATCAGAGAAACTTCATTTTTCAAATCTGGAATCTCACATTTTGAGCCTATCAAATTCCGTCTCTTAATGCCGCCAAATTATGGCCAGTCTTTAAACATATACATTAGGCGTTTTGTTTAGGACATTGTTCACCTTACATCCCAAAACTAAGCATGATGATGAAAGCAAATGTAAGAAATACTTCCCATTCCTTGTAACGGTTAATGTGATTTAAGGGCGGGTACATTAGGGCCCGAATTAGACAGGGCCTTACGTGCTAGAGGGGAATGTTTTTAAACCCAATTGCTGGAGGCAGGCAGCCCTTCCCAGCTGGAAGTGGTGAATAAGATAGTGGGTAGAAAGGGTGGAGTGAGGAAGACGAGCCAAGAAGGAGGGTGTGAGTTTTTGGAGAAGGCGCGACGGAGAGAGAGAATGGGACTGGGAAGGAAGCCGAGGGCCAGCCCGTCCAAATTCAACTAGGCGAAAGGCAGCAGGAGAACAAACGCCGCTCACACCCTGCCCCCCTACCATCTGCCGCATTTGCCACTATGTCTGGTGAAGGAAGGAAATAAGGGCAGGGGATTAGTGGAGTGGATGGGCTCATATGGCTGACATGATACATAATAGAGTGTGGGAGGGTGAGGAAGTTGGTAGGAAGGAGCTAACCGGAGTAGGGGAGTAGGAGCTGGCGTCATGGCGGCAGTGGAGGGGGATGTCTTGGGCGGGGTTAGCGGTCTTGGGCGGTGTTTCAGCGGTGGCCGGGAGAGGCTCTGAGATGCATTCCCACGCTGCCTTCCATTTCCAACGGCCTAGGGGAGGCGGGAGAAAAAGGAGAAGGCGCTTCTGCGGCCAAAAAGGCTGCTTGGGTATGGAGCGGGGCGGGGGTGGATGGTTGGAGGGGGCGTGGTTGGTTGGTGGGGGGGTGGACGGTTGGTGGGGGCTGAGGGGATGGTTGGAGGGGGCAGAGGGGAAGTGGGAGGGGGCAGGGAGGGGTGGGGTAGGAGGGATGGTGAGGGAGGAGGCAAGAGGAAGCCGCGCGGGGACACTTCCAGGCCCTCTGGACACTCGCCTGCCGCACATGATCACATTTGCCTGGGCGGGCCATAAACGAAGTCAACGACAACGGCTGCGGATGGATGGAGTGGATAGAGGAAGTGGGGAGCAGACTCTGCCTCCAGCTAGAGGCGGGGATGAAAAAAGAGACCCAGCTGGTCTGTCAGTCCTTTTCCCAGCTTTGGTGACTGGGGGAGCCTGGTGGAAGTCCCAAGTGGCTACTCTCTGGGCCAATTGCATATTTCGCCACACACCCCCTTGTCGATCCGCATTACTTTTTCCCATCCTCCCGGCGCCAGTCCCCTCCCATATTGCAAAGGCAATAAACTGCTTTTTTGCCTGTTACAAGGGGTGGGTTCACAGCTTCGTTGGGGGAAGGGGAGAGGGTAGGTGAAAAACAGGAAGGAGCAATTAATAGATAGATGAAGTAGTGAAAGTGACAGACGACAAGGGCAGGCGGGGAAGATGGGCGGAGGTGGAGCCTGGCTACGTGAGGTGAGGTAAAGAGGTTGGGGGAAGGGGGGGGGCGGGGATTAAAGGCGCCAACTGTGAGCTCTGGCCGTGGCTGCTGTGCGAAATCCAATTTGCCTCAAGGATCTTGCTTTGCGGAGGGCTCCGCAACCCCGCTAACAACTCCACATCCAAAAGCATCGCCCAAAGAACCATCCCCATACCTACCATTAACAGGCTCAGCCCAAGACAGACTCCCATACCACATCAAAGAACTCCTCAAATCAGAGCAGAAAAATTATTTCCTTGCTCGAATAGAGCACAGCGACTGCTGGGATCTTTTCAGTGATTGAAAGCTTCCTATTGATAGAGTATGCTCCTAAAACATGCAAATAAAACATTGACAGAGGGGGCGCTGTGGAGCCACTGGTGGGCCTGGGATGATTGGGGCTCTTTCCTGGCCGTGTCTGCCTGCTTCGCTGCCGCCGTGGCTACTCTCACTTGGCTCTTGGTTTCCACCCCCATTTTCCTATCTATTCAGC
>JASANA010002237.1:0-38667 GCA_030248095.1 Ptycholaimellus sp. GST1_10
GAGGCAGTTTCAGCGGATAAAAAATGTTCGGTTGACAGCAGTGCAATTTTTTATGGGTTTTATGAGTGAGACATGCACCATTATTCGGCTGACATAAATTTTATGCCAACTGGCGATATATTCGCGATTTAGATTCATAAGCATAGCAGCACTGCAGCAAGTTTTTCAAGCCTAAATGAAGGCCTTGACCATTCTTAACGCCTTATCTTTTCGTCATGCATTGTTTGAACAAGATCGCTTGTCCATTCTTAGCAATAGTTCCTGCGTTCTTGCATACATCACAATTTCAACCTTTTTGCAAAAATCGATAACATTGGCGAAAGCTTTTCTTTCGGTCAAATATGATACGACTGAGTTGCCCAGTGAACCAGTATCACTGGGGCAAGCCGGGTGCCGTGTCCACTGTTGCTAGCTTGAAAGCTGCCGACGACCCTGGTTTTGTCGTTCACCCCGATGAGCCTTACTCCGAATACTGGATGGGCACCCTCCCCAAAGGTTTCAAACAATTATATTGTGAAAAATTTAAAAATGCAAACTTCAGATGGATCACTTCATTTATTTTTTTCCAATATTTTTTCTTTTAGTGTGATGATGCAGGAATGGCTATGCTGGCTGGTCAAGAAAAGACTCTCGCCAGGTATTTGGCAGAAAATCCCAACAATGCTGGGCCCAAACTTGCTGCAGTTCTAAAAGGTCAATTGAATTGGCGTGGGGGTTTTAGTTTCGGGAGGTCGAGGCCAAATTTAGATAAATTTGCCAGCGCTGAAGGCCTCAGCTTGCCCTTCCTATTCAAAGTCCTCTCCGTCAACCAGGCCCTGTCCATACAAATTCATCCAAACAAGGTTTGCAAATTTTAGTCAATTATGACCCGACTAGCTTTTTTTAAATATCTGAGAAAAATGATGCAGGCGGAGGCAGAAGCATTTCATGCCGAGGACCCAGCTCGATTTGGCGATGCGAACCACAAACCCGAGATGGCTGTGGCCCTCACGCCTTTCCAGCTACTCTGCGGCTTCCGACCCCCGACCCAGATTGTCAGCCTCATTTCGAGTTGTTCCAACCTTGGCATGCTTCTAATCTCCTTGCATTCGCAAATTAGCCTGCATCCTATCAATAATAACAAAATTTACGCGTAAATGCTAATGGAGGAACGTGCTAAATGCTAACCTAAATGCAAAATTTACGCATAAACCTTTCGCCTCAGTAGTCCGAAAAATCGATTTTAATTGCAGAAGTATTCTAACACAAGGACTATTTTCATACCAACCCTAATTTTTCCCTCAAAAATCTGGCAATTCAATCAGGTACACCGGAGCTGGTGGAGCTGGTTGGCGCCGCAAATCTGGCAAATCTGGAGAAAGTTGTCCAGTCCGGCGCCGATTCAGCTTCGGCTGAAGCAAAAGCAGCTTTGAAGGCGCTTCTTTTTACACCCTCTTCCAGACAATTGCTGAAAGGGAGTGCAATGTGCAGGTCTGCTTCGCCACACTCATGCGCCAGGCCAAGCCGCCTGTTCAGCGAAGCTTGACAGCGCTTGTGAACCGACTGGAGGCCAGCAGTAATTTTAAAAATTTTATTGGTTATTGACACAAATACTAAAATGCCAAAAAATATTAAAAAATTTAAGAAAAATATTTAAAAAAAAATATTTTAAATTCAAATCAATTATTGACAGATATATCTCAAACTGCAAATTAGACATTAATTTGAATAGGGATTTAACCAATAGTCTAAATTTGACCTGAAGCAATTTATTTTGCAATACAGATAAAAATTTCGCAAATGCTTTTCATGACAATCACAATCAATATAAGTTTTCTAAATGAATGTGGTTTAATGTTTTGATTGAGGAGAAGAGGCGAAAGCGGAGGGGAGCCTGGGTGAGCTGATCATTCGCCTCCACTCCAGTTTTACAGGTTCAGATGTGCGAGTAGAGACTAGTGATAATAAGCTGGTAGGGCTTTGAAGGAGACGTGGGCTGCTTTGCGCCCTTCTTCCTCAATTACTTTCGTCTGAAGCCTGGCGAAGCGGTTTTCCTCGGCCCCGACGAACCGCACGCCTTTCTATACGGCGGTTGTTACTTGTTTCGTTATTTTTTCAATAAATTTGACAATTTCTACTGTTTTTACCCCAAGGCTGGTGCAGAAAACAGACTGCAAACGATTCGATTTTAGTATGATAAACTAGAAAACCAGCTCAAACTTTTGTGGCTATGCCAGTAAGAAGCATATTGACAGAAGTAATCGTGCACAAGTCAAAATGTTGCGCCAATTATAGATTTTTCATTCTTCTAGACTGTATGGAGTGCATGGCAACCTCAGACAACGTCATCAGAGCCGGACTCACGCCAAAGTTTGTGGACGCGGAGCGTTTGCTGCAATGCCTCACCTATCGCATGGCCGGTTACTCTTTTCTTTCCACAAAACCCCTCCGTTTCCAAAAACCAACAAAAGTTTTAACCAGAACCAGATGATAACAAATTTTCGCCCTTTACGGATCCGGAACACCCGCATGTGACCATCTACGACCCGCCTATTCCCGAGTTCGTCGTGCACAAGCTCCAAGTAAGCTGGCCCGAGCACTCCTATTCTGCCAGGATTGAGCCGTCTGTCGATTGAGGTGTCTGAGGGCCTTTTGGCAGTGCCGACTTTGCCAGTCTGCTCCATTCTCATCTTCATCCAAGGCTCCGGACATGTGGTCGAAAAAGAGCCAAAGGTTGACTTTTCTCGATTTCTGCCTTTTTAGCTGAATAAAGACAGTAGTATGAGATTGCTTGAGGCTGAGGTGAGCAGAGGGCAGGTGTACTTTGTGCCAGCAGAAACTGAGGCACGCATACAGACGACTGCTCCCATGATTGCTTTCAGAGCATTTACGGATGACAAGGATGTTGACCGCATCTAGAGATTGTTCAGCGAGCGGTGTGATGTTTTCGATAAATTCTTAGTGCTCCAATGCTACCTGAGCAAGTTTTGGATTCTGTTCCAATCATCAAAGGCCTGGATCAGAATCTCAGAATCAACGCAGTATTAGAAGCGTAAAAAACAATCAGCAAACTGGATTTCTCACTCTCTAGAGGTAGCATTTCAAACACTGTGCCTCAATCATAGAACTCTTCCTGCCCGAGGCCAGGGGGCAGGTGTGGGGACTTTGGGGGAGGTGAATCAGGGAGTGTGATCGGCAAGGATGAGGTCTGCCGCCCGCTCCCCGACCATGACTGCGGCTGCGTTCGTGTTCACCGTCACGATGTCGGGGAAGATGGACGTGTCAGCCACGCGCAGGCCCTTGACGCCGAATACCCTGACAATGCCTGGCTCTTACAAATTCGAACTAAAGAAGGCAGTATATTTCTAGGCGAGAAAGTTAAGCTTGAAAAGTACTAATGGGCTCCTTTCAAACCGAGAAGAAGGACTAATACCACTTAATCTCGCATATAGTTCAGATGCAGAATTTATATCGAACTGTTAGGTCAACTTAGAAAAGGTCCTGCCAAAACTCCGATGCTAAGAAACTTTGCAGCTGAAATGCTTTCGCACTGAAATGTTTTCGAGTTTCATTCTAATTTTAATTGTTCAAATATTCTCATTCCTAAGCTGCAACCGCAATTTGGTGTCCACAACAGCGTTGTCGGGCTTGGGGCCCATGCGGCAGGTGCAGCTGGGGTGGTAAATTGTGATGGTCTTGTGCCTCACGAAGCACTCCAGATAAGCCTGCAGCCACAGCCTCTTAACAAACTCCAATTCTCAATCGCCAGCCAGCACCCGTGAGAAGAATGGGTGCTGAGCGCAGTCTCTGATGGGCGCCTCAGTGCTCACTGGATCTAGATAGGCCATGGCCTTCGTTTCCTTGATCATCTTCAGCCCGATCTCCAGCCCTGGAGCACAGACCACTATTTCTTAGGCCATGGCTGTTTTGACGTTTTTTGGCAGTTGCAAATTATTTTACCACTTTTGGTGCCTTACTGAGGAAGCTTAAAATGATGAGGAAATAAAACATTGGAAGTGAAACCTTTGACGATGGCCTGAAAGTCCCTGGGGTGGCTGAGGTGACGAGGGTCGATGAGTGGTTTTGCGAAAGGGTCGGCGGACTGGAGGCGAATTTCGCCCCTCGACATGGGGTACTGCAGGCCGCTGGTGAAAGCGAAGATGAAGTTGCTCTTACGGTGCACCATCTCCGCTGCCTCCACCTGGGCCAATTTTTTAACAAAATCCAAAAATATTTTCGAATTTGAGCAAAAATTTTGCGAATAATAGGATGCATATATTCTGGGTTCCATCGGATGGGTGAATGAAATAGGTGTGCAATAAAAGATTGAGGACTGACGTCTGGGCGAAGGTTGTCGAATTTATGGCCGATGCCTTTCATGTTGTAGAGAGGGCATAGCTGGAGCTGAATGTCTGCAGTGTTCGTTTTTGGCTCCACATTGGAGTGGATGTAGCCGTGCTCCGAAACTCCAGTACTGTTCCAGGGACCTTTAAACAAAGATATGGAAATAAATCTTCTAAATTTGAAGATTACAACAGTTGCACATTTTACAGCAATTGGAATTGAAAAACAAAATTAGAAAATCTGATTTAACAGATATCTCCAAAATCTCTTGTTGCTGTCAATTGCTTTAGAACAATCTTGCAATAATTCCTTAAATTATTTCCCACAAATTTTCTCACCAACTTTGAACTCGTTTCTCTCCAATAGCTTTTCCAGAAATTTCACTCCATTTCCAGTCAGACAGGCCCAACCAGTCCGAAACAGGGCATATTTGAGTGCCCTCTTGGCGTTTTCAAGGCTGTAGAAGTCGACATCATCATGGGCAGCGCTCCGGTTCATCTGGAAGAGCGGCCAGCCGGTCATCACGTGATCCGCCAGGTTCTGGCCCACCGCCGGGTTGGCCACCACCAGTGGGATCTGCACCCTCCTCCCTCCTCTTCCAATCCCTGCCTCCCACTCCCAGACTGACCCCGAACTCCTCCAGCTGCTCCTTGGGCCCGATGCCGCTGAGCATGAGGAGGTGCGGGCTCTGGACAGCGCCGGCGGAGACGACGACCTCTTTGGCGGCGCTGACGGAGAGTCGTTGGCCCTTCCAGGAGTACTCCACCCCCACCGCTTTCTTGTCCTCGTTCAACAGCACCTAGAGGATCAGTGGTGGATGATAGAGGAAATTGGAGAAGTAGCTTTGAGTTTTGGTGAGGAGTTGAGGATATGTTGCAGAATAGGGTCGTTTATTATTCCACAGATATCACAATTGGTATACTGACTCTATGAAAGGCTTAGGCTTTGTTGAATGTTGCTGGACGTTTTGTGGCTGGACTGAAGTCAGCTATAATAGATAGCTGGGGAGAATAGGGACTTTGGTGGCCTGAGCATCGGTGAGGATGTGGAAGTTGGGGCGGTGCTGAGCCAGTTTCAGGTACATCCAGCCGCTCTGCCGACTTCCGTCGTAGGCCAACTGCTCCACCACTCCGAAGCCTGGTAGTGCCCCCACACTTATAGTTCTCAGGTAGGAGATCTAGGCGTCTGAAACCGTCCTCCATAGCTCCGTTAAGCTCCGGGTTGAGCTTGTAGCCGAGCTCGGCGGCAGCCTGGAGCCAGGCCTGGCCTACTTCTGTGCGCGGGACGTGGGAGATGTGTTGAGGGCCACTTTGGCCGCGCAGCTCTTCAAATCACTTTCTCGCATAACTAAGTAAGTAGATAGATCGGTTGGTTGAGAGAGGGGTGCAGGCAGGCAGATAGAAACCTGGGTTGTGGCTGGGGAAGTGGATGGTCTCTTGGCGCTTGTAGTAGGGCAGGACGTCCTTGTAGCCCCAGCCTTTGCAGCCATGCATCTGAAGCTCATCATACTCTCATTCGCATCGAAGTCAATCTCAACAATAGCTGAAATAAAAGGCTTCAATGACAACCTTGACCCAGCGCTCATGGTCCCCAGCGCGCCCTCGCAAATAAGCCAGGCTGTTCAACACTCCAGTTCCACCCAGCACCTTGCCCCTGGGCCATTTCTCCACCTATCATCCTCAGCTCTCAACCCCAACTCTGCGCAAAAGCAGGCCCCAAACCTTGTCCACCATGCCCAGAGATGCGTGCTTCTGGGGCACGGTGCGGAAGGCCCAGTCGATGTCCGTCTCCCGATTATCCGCCATGAAGGCTGGGATATGGCTGAGGAGGCCAAGGTTGGGGGGGCAATGGGTGGAAGAAGAGGGGAGGGACAAGAGAACCTCCACCAGGTGCGCCACCCCGCATTGCCGGCCTCGATGAGGAGGACGGAGTGCTGCGAGGACTCGGAGAGGCGGGCGGCCAGAGCGGAGCCCGCTGAGCCAGCGCCCACTAAAATATTTCCATGCTTTTTTGCGCGATATTCTGCATGGCTGTTGGAGTATGGCTGCAGGCTTTAAACTGGTTTTTGACCGCGGAGCGGCCCGAAGGGCCGCTCCGCGGTCTATAGAGGTTACTCAACTTTTGTCCTCATATATATGTATATATATATATATATATGTCTGGAAATGCTGGGAACGGGCGAATTCTCAACGGATCTGGACAAACTTTTTTTCCCTGAAAGGTAATGCAATTTTAGGAAGATCTGGAGGGGTAGACCCGGTTTCCGAGCATTTGAAACATTATTTTTTGGGTAGAAAGGTTTAAACATTGCAATATATAGTTTTTGCGCTGTAGCACCTGTAATCTTGAGAATTGCACAGACAATTTGAGTTTTTTTGTTCACAAGTCGTATATAACAATTCCAAATCTGTGCTTACTTTTGAAAATGGTTGAGAAACCACAGACTTGCCCTTTTGAGTGACAAACTTTCACGCATGACAATAGCATCAATAATTAGTAGCAGCTGAACGGCTTATAAATGAACAGAACACTTGAGTTTTTTTGTTCACAAGTCGTATATAACGATTCCAAATCTGTGCTTACTTTTGAAAATGGCTGAGAAACCACAGAGTTGCCCTCTTTAGTGACAAACTTTCATGCATGACAATAGCATCAATAATTAGTAGCAGCTGAACGGCTTATAATTGAACAGAACACTTGAGTTTTTTTGTTCACAAGTCGTATATAACGATTCCAAATCTGGGCTTACTTTTGAAAATGGTTGAGAAACCACAGACTTGCCCTCTTGAGTGACAAACTTTCACGCACGGCAATGTCATCAATAATCAGTAACAGCTGAACGGCTAAGAATTGAACAGAGGACTTAAGTTTTTTTGTTCACAACTCATATATAGCGATTCCAAATATGTGCTTGCTTTCGAAATTGGTTGAGAAACCACAGACTTATTCTCTTGAGTGACAAACTTTCATGCACAGCAATGTCATCAATAATCGGTAACTGCTGAACGGCTAAGAATTGAACAAAGACTTGAGTTTTTTTGTTCACAAGTCATATATAGCGATTCCAAATCTGTGCTTACTTTCGAAAATGGTTGAAAAACCACAGACTTATTCTTTTGAGTGACAAAATTCCATGCATTCATATTGTGTTCAAAATTCAAAATTCAAAAATTCATATATAGGATGCACTCCGCGGTCACCTATTGCGCTTTGCGCCATATACTTGTTGTTGGTTGTTTTTTGGTTTTTTATCCAATAACATTTTTATTTAATACTTGCGTGCTTAGCTATTTCTTAGACAATTTCCACAAAAAATAAATTGCGAAGATGGTTTTTTGGGTTAGCAGGTTGCTCGTATTGTGAAGTTTTAGGTTGCAAACGAAAGCATCGAAATAATTGATTCTGCATTTTGTTGGGAGTGAAAATGAAGCGTAAATTCGAACCGACAATGAAATCGTAGGACTTCTTCAAGCCATCGGGCGTGACGACATTGGCCAGATGGAAGCGACGGTAGTAATCGTAGCTAGCATAGAGACCAACCAAAGCGAGTAGCGTCAAAACTCCCTTCATCACACAAGTCCAATTACAAGTGGCTGAGTCCGAAGGCAAGCAGAAGGGCGGTTTCTTATCTATGCCTTGTAAACACAATCAAAGCCAGTCAGCCTCACTTTAGCATGGACGCATCGGTAGCGCCAATATGTGCTCGGCCTGATTTAACTATTTTTCACTTGAACTCATGAAACTTTATTTAGCATAAAGCATTATTGACATTGAGTTATAATTTCGAAACCCTTAGTCGAGTTCGTCCTTGGCTAGGAAGGGATAATGCCCCCACTTTTCACAAACCCAATAATTGTCTGGGATACCAGGCCAGGGAATGCCTGGGAATACCTGGCATCGCATTCTTTTTCTTTTCTTCCTCTTTCACTCCTCCAAGCCTGGTTTTTTCTTCAGAAGCGCTTCAAGCAAAAAGAAATGGATCGCTTGCTTTCGATTTCTTCTTGACGCAGGAGAGTTTCAGAGCGGTGGCCCCGCCGGATTCAAGCGACTCAGACGGACTGCGCCTTCTGCCAATCACATCCAGAACATTTATTCCACAGCAATAGCCTGTTGATCAAGAGAAAGGCTCACGTGTCCGCTGGGCGGCCTTGTAGTAGAGAGAGGTTCGGATGAGGAGCGCTGCGTGGTAGATCAGAAGTGCTATGACAGCCAGCTGGCCCAGTATTAGCACGAAACCCGTTCCAACCAGCTTACTGTGGGCCGCCTGGGGGGATGAAAAGGTTTTTTGAAGCTGATACAGGTCGCTGAAGGCTCACCGATTTTAGCTGAATTTGATATTCCAATCGCACAAATAGCCTGTTGCGTTGATGCATAGCTTCAAGTGCTTGGCCCGCTTCAGCCAGCTTGACGATGTTGTAGATGAGCGAGATGCAGCAGAGAATGCATTGCAACAGCTGCAAACGACCGAGTCATTTTCTTGCACCAGCCAATAGTATTCCTTGATAATTCCCGCATAATGATGCCTCGTAAGGAAAAGTCATATTAAATCCTTGAAAACCTTGAAAATGAAGTAGGGTAGGACAAATAGTCGACGCTTTTTGGCCACACCAAGGAAGTAGACTATGAGACTTAGGAAACAGAGAGCGTAGAAGACGAGCAGGAAAACGATCAGACCGTACATCGTGGCCAAAGAGCCCCACAAGTATTCGAGGCCTCAAGAGCATCAGTCAATTGCCAGAATTGTAAAGAAGCAGGAAAGCACCAGTTCCCCTGAAGTATTCAGTTGCCTCTAAAATGAGTATGAGGTATAGACAGACGCTGACGACTGTGTCTATTATGGAGAGCACCAATCCCGTCGCCTGCAATCAATCCACTAGGATTCAAATCAAATGCTTCAAAGGGTAAAACAGTTTTTTGAGGACTTGAGGTATAGAATTAACATTGTGCGTTTGAAAAGGGTTGTGAATGCTGGCATTTTGAAGATTTCATTCTGTTTTCGCCTTCTTTATGAACGTGTTCTAAACAGGACGGTGGAGCAAAACAACAGAACAAGGCATTCAAATGGTTTTTCTAAATGTTATGCAGCCAACAAATTGCAGAAACTTCATCAGCATTCCCATCCAGCAAAGCCCGTTATACTTTTCATATACCCCAAAGCAATCCAACAGAATTATTTTCTTGACAGAAAACTTACCGCAACATTGAATGTGTTGCAGCATGTCAGGTACTTGCGATTTTCATCCAGCAATGGATCCATTGATACTTTGAAGCAGCCTTTTAATCACTAGAATATCAGAATCAATTTAAACTGGGCAAGAGCAAATTGTGAGGACTTGTAAAATAATTTTCCATCTAACCAATCCGATGAAATAAGATATTACCCAACCATGAGATTGGGCTGGCGCGAACGTAGCTTTAGCGGAGTGTCAGCGCCCAGCCCCTCTTTTCGACCCAGGTGTATGTTTTGAGGGTTATTGCTAGATCTTAATTTTGATAAGGCTGCTGCTCGTCACAGAAAGCTTCAATTGCTTTAATTCTTTTTGCAATGGAAAGAGCAACATCGAATTGACTATAGTTTATCTTTTGACTTTTGCAAAAAACTATTTGTTTCACTATGAAAAATGCAAAAAACCATTTGTCCGAACTCCTCCTCCTCCTTCTCCTTCTTCTTCTTCTTCTTCTTCTTCTTCTCCGCATCTATTCAATGGACGATAGTAGGTATTCATTTATTCCCCCACCACCCTTCCCCGGGTCCCTGGGCCTCATGTATTGAGTTCTTCAGTTAATCTAAGTAGCCATATGCACCAGTGGTGTAGTGGTGTAAGCGATTGGGCAGATGGACAAAATTGGAAGGTTCGAATCCTTGTCAGGCATTCATTTTTATTTTGTGTATTAAAGTTGGGAAAACAACTGGTACCATCGCCAGGCCAAAAATATAACTATTTTTTGCCAAAAATCGATTGACCTAAGTATAAGTCAAGAAAATTTCGCAAAAAAAAGTTGCCAATAAGTTTGTATTGTATATTTTTCAATTTTAAATATTTTTTTGCTATATTTTTTGAACAAGTTTTTTATTTATTATTCTTTATATATCGTAAAAAAAATTTATTAAAATATAACCAACAATATAAAATTAGTATTTATACATTTTATAATATATTAAAAGTGGAAGAAATATCTGGTACCATCGGCAGGCCAAATGTGGGACTCTTTTCTCCAAATTTTGCAATTGCCTTGAGTAAAAAGTCAAGGAAATACAATTTCTACTAGTGGAATCTGCTGCGTCATCTGCATTTTGTTTTTGGGCGCGCATGGAAAGAGACACTGAACTGCGCGCCAAAAACAAAATGCAACTGTCCAAGCAGCAGATTCCACTAGTAGAAATTGTATTTCCTTGACTTTTTACTCAAGGCAATTGCAAAATTTGGAGAAAAGAGTCCCACATTTGGCCTGCCGATGGTACCAGATATTTTTGTTATGTTTTTGAAACGCTTCCATAAGTAAGTGAACATTTGTCAACATAAACTTTAGCACCATACTCAAGGTATCATCCTAATTCCTCCCTAGAACAGAGAATTCCAAGGAATCACAATTCATCACATCACAATTCACGCAAACAACAAGGGACGCACATGAGGGATGACGCAAACGTACAAGCCAGATCCAATGCTTTGCAGCACTTTCATCACTGACCATTGCCTACTGAGCCTTCTTGTGCTGTGAATTTCATGTGGCATATTATTCACTCTGATTTGTTCCGACAGAATTATACCAGTATAAAGGCAAATACCAGTACAAATATATGGCATCGGTGAAAAAGAGAGATTGTGCGCTGCCGCTTGCTACGCTCCCTCGGACCAGCTCAATTTATTCGTAAAAAAATTGCCTTACAGCTAACACTCGCACTCGCATATTTGTGCAGTATCAAAGTCCAAGAAACAAGCTCAGTCTTTTCAATTATATCTAAAGCAAATGCCAAAACTTAAAAGCACTCATTGCATTTCTTCCATTTGCTGTTCTTGTGGTGTGGGAATTGTTCTTTGCAAAATTGAAACCATCAGCCTGTGGAATATTAGGGTTGCGTTTTTGCTGCAAACGCCTGAATTTGCTCCTTTGCATGCAGGAACTTTTGCGCCGGAGGAAAGGCCTCTGCCTTACGCTTTCGGAAAAGATCGAATTGAGACCGACCAAACCTGAATAATGCAGTTCACTTGAACAGCTATTCCTAAAAATGGCCCAAGAGAGCACTTACTCGACAAAGTGAACTGTGAAATGCGCTGCTTGCTTTGCGGCCCAAACAAGACACCAAAAATGGGCTATCTGAAACTGCAGTGCTTTCTACTGCGTCACAAACTAGCCAGACAGACCGCAACGGAGACTTGGACTGCATGAAACAGCTGCTCAAGCGGCATTTGCTCCCTAGTCGTGTCTCCAAAGGCCTCCAAATAGACCCTGAGCCAGGCCTTGAGGAATTGCTTGTCGGGATAAGCATCTGCTCCTAAACTATTTGCAACTGTCGCAAATAGGCCAAAAAGTCGATGTCCATAAAAAGAACCAGAATATTCCGCAAAGTGAGTGCCAATGTCAAAAGCCTGGTAGTTGTAGTCGGCGTACTCAAAGTCTATGAAGCCGACTTTCCCTGAAAACACCTCAAAGCTTTCTGAGAAGATCAAATGTTGGTAAAAGGAGACCTAAAAATATTATATTTGAAAATTAATAATTTTTGTTTTACACTCCGGTCAAAACAGCCCACCATCAGCCTCATCCCAGACGATGTTCCGAATAAGGTCGTTATGAGAGAGGACCAGCGGCCTGTCCCCATGAAGCTCCTTCATCAGCTGCAGCATTTCCAGCGCCTCCACTTCCAGCTCCTCTTTGGTGGGAAGATCGGCTAGCCTATTGACCTTTTCATCTATTCATCTATGCTCTTTTGTATAATGAAATCACCCAGCTGAAAGCGAGCTGAAAGGAGGCAGTTCCCTTAGCCAGGAAAGAAGCTTGTCCAGGAAAGGCTTGCTGGGCTGGAGGCGGTAGAGCTGACTGTCTTGGTCTGTGAGGCGGGTGGCATGGAGGGTCGCAGTCTGCTTGGCTATTGCCCTGCCATCAATTGGTACCGCTATTGATAGGTCTGGGTGAATGATGGAAGAAGATTACTTGGCAACACGCGCGTCTCTCATGGTCCCCAGGTCCAGAGGAGCCCCGGGCAGGAATCCGTAGACAATGCCGTTCTGGAAGCTGGCATGGAGGGGCGGCGCCAAGCCTTCGCGGTGGAGCAGACGCATATGCGCCTTCTCATCCTCACTGCAACATTTTTCAACCTATTATTTAATATTTTAAAATATTAAAGTAAAAGAATATATTGAATTTTAGCCTCAATTTGATAGCTCATCTTCTGGATGAAAATAGTGCCGACAAATTGTATGCCTAGCTATTAGAAATATGAAAAATTTGAATGATAACTGGCCGCGATTGACTTGCTTCCTTACAATCGGGCTCAGAGATTCAGATAGTCTGCTTCAATTCAAGTTGAGCAGCCTAAGGAGTAGAAGAATAAAGGGAATGCAAGCCAGGACCGGTGGATAAAGTGCTCGCTGTGGCGACCGTAGATGCGGAAGAGGATGCGCACTCGCCCATTGCCGCGCTCCGGACTGGCCCAGAGAATGCGGTTCGTGAAGCCCCCGGGCATGAACCCCAGCTCAACTGCAGTCCAGTCCGGCTTCAGGCTCCTTAGGATGCTCCGGGCTCCTGCAATGCCGCTCTGTTAGCATTGCTCTAGCTTCCATTACCAGCTAATGGATAACCTTCTTTTGCAGTCTCCTCGCAGTCCAGAGGCAAAGTGAGGTTGAAATGAGGCTCCTTTGGCATGCCTTGCGATGTTTGCTGAGAAACTGGATGACTGAAAAGGTGGACAATGTCACTGCTAGTCGCAACATTTATGCTTCGATTTCACTGTTTGCGCACTTTCATTTGAGAAAAAAGAAGAAACGTGCAAGGATTTCGACTATATGGACTTTTATCGCCGAAATGTGGTCGATTTCGAAGAAGACTAGGGAAGCACAATTCTTACGCTATCGGACTAAGTTTGTTTGAAAAAAACCATACAAAGCACCTGGCTTAAATTAAAAGTTGTCACATGATGTGGATGATGGTGTGGGGATGATGTGGATGTGGGGCACCTTATCATGTAGTCTACCGTTGTAGGTTTTTGCATGGTTGCCGTGAGACATACAACTTTACTGGGTGTACTAGAACAGAAATGACACTACTTGTCGGCTAGTTTGATTGAAACCTTAATTTTATAACAGCCATATATTCCACAATATTTGAAAAAACGAGTTAATAATTAGCAATTTCACGAATACTTGGTTTGAAAAAGGGGCATTGAAATCAGAATTTTTGTCCAAAACTAAGCCTTATGGTGTGGTAATTTGCAGAAACTGTTGCGCGTTGCTGGTTAACTTGATAAACACTGAATGATTATGATGCAACGTGTCTGCTTGGACATGAATGTTCCAGAACAAATTTGTCCAATTGCAAGTTCTAGTCGAAACATCAGCTAAAATGCGAGTTGGGTCTTCGAATCGTCCCAGGTATTTGCCGCATATCGAAAACATCAAGCAAGAAACATATCTTGGGAAGCATTTAGCATTCTCCTGCAATGTGACGTCGTTCCTTCGAGTTTCATGAGTTTCAAATTGCATCGTCTTTGCTAAGCATTTGAGGGGTTAAGAAAGTAATTTGGCGGTAAAGACGTGCAGATAAGATTCAATGTGTTCGCAAAGATTTGGCGCGTTTTTGCCGCAAGTCCCAAAAGCCCCCAGGGTAGATAATTCTCTTAGGCCTTGAGGAGCTTAGCTTTTGAGCCCAATTCACGTACCATCTGTTTTGTCACCTGAGCTAAGCAAATTACCTATGTTTTATTGCCCAATCTGGTCACATGGAGACACGCTCTTTGCATGCAAACACAATGGCCTAATTAAAAAGGACCCTCTTTCATCTTTCACTTGGTCAAGAAACGCCCCTTCTTTGGCTATTGAAGAATGATGTTAGCCTTGTTGATGACAGTGCTGCTCCTAAGAGCGACGGCAGCCACCGTGCTGAGGAACTGGCCAAAGCGCTTGGACTGTCAATCAGCTTCAAGGTTACTTGGCTTACATTCGCCAATGCTGCTTCTGAGAAAGATATTTCGTTTTTGTGCTTTCGACAGCTTTATATTTTCCGCATATTGCGCTAAATGGAATCGAGCAGCAAACCTAACAGATTCACCATTCCAATCTCCTACAGTTGTATCAGAAATGCAAATTTTAGAAGGAGCGTAAATGAATTTTGGCCTTCTGCAGAAACAAATCATGGTATTTTGAGCCCACGAGATATATTGTGCTTAGCAACATAAGCATAGATAGATGCTGGGAAAGGATATATTGAGTTGTATTGCCGTTTCAGGAGTATCCAATATTTTGGGAAGCCGGCAAATCCACAAAGTCTCCAGACAATAGCGACAAGAAGGCAAGCGAAAAAGGCTAGTCAGGCGGATGGGTCTAGCAGGGATGATACTCAATCGTTGTAGATGCTGCTGATTCGCCCGCGGAAGCACAACGACTGCTGGTTCAGCGCCCTTCAGTGCATCTACCTTTCGCCGCAGCGCCAGGGATGAGCAGCCTTTTTGACATTTCAGTGATTGCACCCGATGTCGGTGAAGGCAACCTATGGAATGGTCAGTGATTATTGGGGCATTAAAATTTGTCGAGTCCAGTTATTCATGCTTCAGTTTCATGAGTTGTTAGTTAGATGGCCTTTCTTCTCCTCTAGGGTGAAAATTTGATCTGTCACACGCCATCATGACAGATTGGAAGTCTGCTTGTTCAAATTTGCAGTGCCGAGAATTCTGTTGAATTTCTGCTTACGATTTGGTGATGTGAACCATTTGAGAAGGGAAACTGTGGCAATGTGCCTGTACTAGGGATAGGGTATGGTGAGGAGTTTTGTTGCTTTTTTCTGCTCCGAATCCAATTGGTACTTCTTTGGTTTGCATTCCGCAGCATTGCACAAGATGCTATAAAAGCATCAACTTTGAAAATACATTTTTGTTTAATTTCGCAAGCAATAAGCATTCGCAAAGACGTGGTTTTTCTAGTCTTCCCGAGCGTGATTCCTCTTCTTTGTTTCTTCTTTCCTATTGAGTTCCTGAGCCCTCCAGTACTCTTACTGTCGGATTTAGCCTAAAACTGAAAATCTATAAACGTTTAGTAATCAGCTGTACAAACGTGTTAGGGCCGGTGAAATCAACTATGAGGCAGCTTCTAGTTTGAAAGCAACAGTGAAGTCGAGGTCAAGCTTGTCCTAAATATCTCCAGGTAGCAGGGCTTTGGCTACAGTCGCAAGCTGACGTACCCCAGGTTTAACCAAAACCTTTGTTTGACCCAAAGTCAAAATTTAAGCATGGAACAAGAAGATTATAAATAATTTATAACGTGTTATGCAACCTGGTTCTTCATACATGATATAAGGCGAGTAGAGTTTGTCGACTAAGCAGCACATTTTAGAAAACCTAACTGAATTCTGGCTATATTCATTTTGATTATCAGGATACATAGTTGAAAATTATGCAACTTTCATAAAACATGTTACTTACCGGCTGTTGAGTTGCTGTGATAGCGTCGATTGCAGCGAAAGCTTCCTGGCAGGACTAGCAACAAAGTGCTGCCACTGCTGCTTTGCTCAGGGGCACCTCAATAGCGGTCAAAATCAATGTTGCTCCCCGCTAATACGATTAAATATATGATATCCGTATATAGGCGAATATTAGCCAGTTTTGAGGAAATTGAAAAAATACCAGTAAACGTAACTTTGCTGGTGGGGATCTGGCCAAACAGCTAATATATAATTTTATTAAGGCATTTTTAATCAAAATTAGATGCTTGTCTGAGTTGCAGAGAGGAGCAGAAAGTGTGCCATGAATTCCCCGAGGCCTTTCGCAAGCTTGTGGTGAACGTTATAACATAGGGAGGGGGAACCTCCCTATGCTTCAACATAGGGACGAGGGCGGCTCCCTATGTTATAACATAGGGAGGGGGGGAGCCTCCCTATGCTTCAACACAGGGACGGGGGAGGCTCCCTATGTTATGACATAGGGACGGGGGAGGCTCCCTATGCTTCAACACAGGGACGGGGGAGGCTCCCTATGTTATAACAAAGGGACGGGGGAGGCTCCCTATGCTTCAACACAGGGACGGGGGAGGCTTCCTATGTTATAACATAGGGACGGGGGAGGCTCCCTATGCTTCAACACAGGGACGGGGGAGGCTTCCTATGTTATAACATAGGGAGGGGGGAGCCTCCCTATGCTTCAACACAGGGACGGGGGAGGCTCCCTATGTTATAACATAGGGACGGGGGAGGCTCCCTAGTCCCTAAGCTATGCGAGTGCTGAAAATGGGAAAATTTGGAATATTACGAAAATTTCATTAAAAAAATAGCAACATAACAACATTTATATAGACGATTGCTGGTAGAATATCAGTTGCGTAGCTGTATTAGCAACATGTATATAGACGATTGCTGGGGCAACTGTTATTCTACCAGCAATCGTCTATATAAATGTTGCTAATACAGGTATTTCAAATATTATCCGTTTAGCTATTTTTATCAGTTAGAGAATTTCCGAAAGTAACAGTATCAGTAACTTTACAGGTAGCCGCCAAAAAAAAAAAGGACCAACATTGGTCAAAATTTGTTCCAGAAGTAATATTGAGTAAATGGGGCTCAGTAATGACTCAGTAAAGGCTGATTTAATGAAAGGCACATGCACAAATTACCGGCAAATTACCACCATCACCGATATCTTTTACCGTTTCTTCCTTCTAGTTCAGAATGTGCCATTCCGAACAATGCTCAACTGAACTGCGAACTGGATGCGAATGTGAAGCCTAGATTGGGCCATGGCGTATTACTAGGTATTGTGCGATCACCAACAATAATTGCCATGGCAGCCGATGGTACCAGATAGTTTTTCCACTTTAGATATAGTATTGCTGAAATTGTGAATCTCCAATTCAGTGTTTTATTCTCTCTTAGCTGGTCTCTTTTTGATGCTTGCACAGCTTGGGTTGATTTATCACACATAATTGATTCATCAAAAGCTAGTTGGCTAGCAAATAAAATCCAATACTCTTCCTTGCAAAGTTTTTACTGCCCGTTAAACAAAATTTGATGCAATGGGAACTTCAAAATGTTTCAATGGGAACTATACAGAAATTCGGTCGATTATTTTGTTCCAGCACTATTTTGTTCCAGCACATTTAATGTGCCAATTATCGAGTGCGAATGGTTGCCAAAATTTGTGAGGTAGGAGAAAGTTATATCTATCATCCTATTTCAAGCCGAATCCGGGCCAAGAGCTGCCATCAATTCCAAGGCATTCTTGGAGACCTTTTCGAACAGCTGCTTCATTCTCGGCTTGCTCAGCCAGCACAGGAGCGCCTCCACTGTAGCTATTTTCTCATTTTTTACAAAGCGCTCCAGCAATTATGCCCAAAACCTGCAGGTGATATTTTTGCGAATATGCCTGTAGACACTGCTGGTCTGTGTCTGGCGAAAGGCGCAAATGCTGCAAGCAAAGGGCCGCAAGCCAATGCACGCCACCACGTGCCGCTCCCTTAAAGGGGAAATACCCAGGTCAGGCACCATCACCGATTCCGCTCATATTTTTTTAAATGAAAGGTGTTACCATGGTAAACTTGCAAGGGTATAACGTTTTGGCCAAAAGGTCCCTGTTCCAGAATTAAAAATTCCTAAAGTTGCCTATGCTACAACATGGGGGAGGGCTCAAAAAGGCACAAAAAAAATTATTAAAAATAATTTTCATTAGGGATAACACGGGATAACACGAGGTTTAGTGTATTTTGATGCGAGACGTTGATTTAGGTCAAAAAAAGGAGTCAAAAATAAGGGCGCTGAAGGGCGTGGCCCAAAAACCGACCAAATTTTGCAAATTTTGACACTGGGTATTTGTTTAATTGCCCATAACTCCTGCTATACTAAACCAAATTCAATGATTCGACCACGGTTGGAACCGTCTTAACAAGCGCTAAAACTTTGGTCAACAGACCAAAGCTCTCAATACAAGTTTTGCATAAGCATTTCAGAAAAACTGAAAAAAATGATTTAATGGCAAATTTTGATTGGGTCAAAATTATAAAAAAATTTTTTTTATTAATATAGACTTATTATTATGAATATGGGTCAATTTTGGGGCATACATTTCAAAAATCGGGGCCTCAATTGCATATAAAATTTTTAAATAATGAAAATGTGGAAAAAACCTCGAAAAACTACCAAAAATGACCATTTTAACAAGTTTTTGGGCTGCGTGCGCCACGGTACATTGATTTTGCCCAATTTTTGTTGCTTAAAATATTGATTTTGGTTATTTTCTGACACTGTTCAGCGGAGAAAAGTGGAGAATTAAAATTGGATTTTTCATGAATTTATTTCATTTTATCCCTATGCTACAACACATGAAATGTTAAAAATTTTTTCTCAAAAAAAAACTTCAAAGTAAAAAAACGGCTTAAGCGTGCAAGCTTACTTTGGTGTCCCCTAACTAGGAAAAAAATTTTATGGAAATCCGAGGGGGTGCATTTTCGGTGACTATCCCTTTAAATAGCACCTCAACAAATCTCAATGGGCGGGCAAGCAGCTAATGAAGTTTTGCTAACCACCTGTTGTCTTTGAGGATGCGCCCACATCGACGACACTGGCTTCCTTCCTCAGGGCCTGAAGCGTTTGAACTGAGCTTTTGGCCCAAAGCCTTTTCAGACAGTATCACTGTGGCCTCCGGAGGAATTGGGCATGCTGACATCGGAGCACTGTCCTCTTTGATATTGCTATTAGTGGTGGTGTACGACTCATAGGTGGCAGCAGCTTTGTTGGACGGCGTTGATGCGATTGTGAGTTTCAAGAGAGGTTTTTCTAGCCGAGGACGTCCATGGCTTTCAAAGAAGGCATGACAGACGATTCTTCGAGGCTGACTTGAGGTGAAATCACAATTGGGACAGTGTCATTGAGGCATCGTATCAAAGTCACTGAAGTGAAATGCCGCACTGTGCAGTGCCAGTTCTCCCAGAGATAGCCGCAGTGGACAACGTTCACATTGCATTTTTACTTAATGGAATGAATACTGTTTTGAGCATTAGAAATCTAATCAGACTGAAAATCTCAAAACCATTGTGTATAGAGTGAAAAGGGGCGCCAGAAGCCTCAACGCAATTTCGCTCAGAATTGCCCAAGTCACTCTATTCCCAACTACGTGCAAAGCTGTGATTGTTCCAAGACATAGAACGGGATTAAAACATTAAATCAAATATACACCCATATTTTTAATTTTCTTCATGCAAAACTACCTAGCTCAACGGCATATTTAGTAAATCACAATTTCGTAGCAGGTTTGCTGATTGGAAATAGCTGATTTTTGGTGTCAGTGGTCTTGAGGGGAAGTTTTGATGGAATTACAAGCAAAATTACAAAAGAGAGCATAAAGCGTTGTTGTCAAAAAAAGCTGCGTGACCGGGGAATCGAACCCCGGGCTAAAGCATGGGAGGCTTCAATGTTACCACTACACCAGTCACGCTTGCCTCCAGGGCTCTGCCGTTTCTCCAGTCTTTAGGTCATTCGGTGACGGTGCTTTTGCTCACATAATGAAACAACTGGTGATTGAAATTGCCTATACATTTGAAGAAAGCCACCCACTGGATTTCCAAAGGTCCAAAACCATCAATGATCATCAACAGTCTGGTGTCATAGCTAAGAATTTGATTCATTATTGTTATTGCTAGTGAAGGGGGTAATTAAATTATTCTATGTCACATACAATAACGTTGATAAAAAATGGCTTATGACCAGAATCCCCCCCCCAAGGCTTCTACCCCCCCTCGTAAGTATCCCCCGCCCACGTAAGTATCCCCCCCCCCCCCACGTAATTATCCCCCCCCTCAGGTAAGTATACAGTTCGTGTCAAGGCAGTCGTTACCGCAATCACAAGTTAACGCAAGCTGTTAAAGGTGTTTTTACATTTGGTGACCACTATCCCCCCCCCCTAATTTGGTGACCACTATCCCCCCCCCCCAAATGTAAGAAGTGCATTATTGATGACCAGAATCCCCCCCCCCCAAAACGATGACCAGGACCCCCCCCTAAATGACGATCCCCTGTTCTGATCTCGAATGCTGACGCTCCTGTCCTTTAGCCACTCTCGGCTAACTACGACGAGGCTAAAATTGTGTAGGGGGGGTACAATTTGGGGGGGGGCATTTACATTGATAGGGCCGCGCATCTATTGGCAATAGCCAATATTACCTGTTATCAAACTTCCACCTTTCAAGCATTTTTTAATTGGCAAATCCTTTGGCACCGGAAAAAAAGTAGAAACATAGCCGGACGCAACCAAGTGCAAGGCAACAGACGGTAACTAAAACGGTGAAATATGCAAAGTGGCTCATGAAACCTCGCAAGAAGCTAAGTGAAAGACAAGGTAAGGTGAGTGGAAGGCAGGGGTAGGTGAGGCGAGGGTGAAAGCTGTGGAGATGGGGAAAGCTAGGGGAGTAGCTGGTGCGTCCGCATGTGGCGGCGGCGGTAGCACTGGAGGCCGCCGGCAAGGCTTGCCAGGATCCCCAGCACCCCGAGACCCAGCGGCACCCAGCCCTCTATCTGTCAGTATGCGAGGGGAGGTCAGAGGAGGTTAGAGAGAATAGAGGGGAGAGAACCTTTCCCTGGGCGAGTAGGTTGAGGCCGGCGACGACATAGGCGAGGAAGCCGGTGGCCGCCTCCTTCTTGTCCTCCTTGCAGGAGCTTTCCTCACAGGCGACGACAGCCTGGCACCCGTCTGGGATGTCCCCGGGTACAAGAATCATTTCAGACATGTGGTTCAGACATCTAAGAGTAAGTTCAATTTCATAGAGTTACAATTTAGGGGCGCGTATGGCGGCATAAATAATCTGCAAAGGCAATATGACCATCGTTGGATAAACCACCGCATAATGTTCAGAGATCCACGCGATCACACAATCCACACAAACAATATCGGTTATTGCTACTTTTTGACCGCGGAGCGGCCCGAAGGGCCGCTCCGCGGTCTATAGAGGTTACTAAACTTTTGTCCTCATATATATGTATGTATGTATGTATTTCTGGAAATGCTGGGAACGGGCGAATTCTCAACGGATTTGGACAAACTTTTTTTTTCCTGAAAGGTAATGAGATTTTAGGAAGATCTAGGGGGGTGGAACCGGTTTCCAAGCATTTGAAACATTACTTTTTTGGGTAGAGAGGTTGAAAAATGGGGTATGCTGAGAAATGGCGAATTCTCAACGGATTGGGACAAACTTTTTTTTTCCTGAAAGGTAATAAAATTTTAGGAAGATCTGGGGGGATGAAACCGGTTTCCGAGCATTTGAAACATTACTTTTTTGGGTAGAGAGGTTGAAAAATGGGGTATGCTGAGAAATGGCGAATTCTCAACGGATTGGGACAAACTTTTTTTTTGCTTAACGGTATTAAGTTGTGGAGGAGGGGGGAGCTCCGCGGTCACCTATTGCGCTCTGCGCCATATACTTGTTCTAGCTTTAAATAAAGTGTCTTTTTGCAGAAAATAGTTGGCGCATCCTCAAGTCCCACCTAAAAAACATGCGCGACTCCACTGGTGATATCCTACCGGGCTATCTGTTCAGTTTCATGTTCAGGCGCTATCACAACACTATGAATGGAAAAGTGATATTCACCAACATGCTTGAGCAGATTCGCTATTACTGGACTCCTCCTCATATTTCCGAAAAGGACAAAAAAGTTCAGTTTGGGTTTTTTAAGTTCAGTTCGGGTTTCGGTTCGGGTTAAATAAGTTCAATAAGTTTGGGTTTTTTAAAATTGCCATAAATCCCCAACAAATGGACGAAATCAGTCATGCTCACATATGCTCACATACATACTAGTCGTGTGCTATGCAACCTCACTGGGTATGCCCCCAAAGCTGTCTTTGGTGGTGAGCTATGAGGCAAAGTTTATGTGAACTTATTGAGTTCAGGTTTCGGTTCAGGTTTGCAAAAATAAGTTTGGGTAGGAACCCGAACTCATTGAACTTATTTCATAAGTTCAATAAGTTTGGGTTTTCCAAAAATTTCCCAGATTGTAAAATCATGATGGGCAATGTATAATAGGCATCCAGGGTGGCCTGCCGTCCTGCTAGCAGTGTGAATAAGGGTCATAAAGGTTCAGCCTTTGCCCATAAGGAGGATGGGCAGGTAGGGCAATGGGATGCAAGGCAATGTATTTGTAGGGACCCTCAGTGAGAACCATTAAAGTCAAGGTAGCCAGTTGCCCATTCCTCACTCAGGTCTGCACACAGGTCAGTTCGGAGAAGAGAAGTTTGGGAGGTGGAGAAGTGGCAGCTGGAGAATCAAGAACAGAAGAAGAGAGAGATGGAGAAGCGGCAGCTGGAGAAGCAGGAACAGAAGAAGTGGGAGGCAGAGAAGCGGCAGCTGGAGAAGTCCCAGCGGGCCAAACTCTTCCAAGATCAGTCTGAAGCCTGTGCAAAGCGATCTGCAGAGTGCCTCTACTGATCCTCCACCTCCTCAGCTGCCAGAGCTGCAACCAACGCCATGAGCTTCACAACTCTGCCCAACACCTCTACGCAGTCCACATGCTGTCAGGACTCATCGCAGCCAATGGTGGCATTGGAGTATCACCATACACAGGTACAGCATTTGAACCAGAATAAAAACTGGAACCTGAACTTAAATAATAACCAATACCCAAACTTACCTCCGGCCTCCCTGCCCGGCAGCTTGCCTCCGGCCGGCTGCCCTGGCTCACCTCCGGCCTCTTTCTCCAGGTCTTCCTCAATGACGCCAACGGCCACATCTTTGGCCTGACAAATATGACGCTGCAGGGAAAGCAACTCACGGAGCATCACCACATCTCCATCATTGACTCCACGTACAAGTTTGCCTCCACTCTGTGCTCCCAGTGGAACATTATCGTCCCTGCCTCCATCCGCCTGTTGGGAAAGAGCAACAAGAAGCGCATCCGCTACTCCTACCCCGACATCACCATGCAAGCCCACAGCGACGGCAACAACCAGGCCCTGCCCTTCAATGGCTGTGGCCTCTACGTCATCGCCTACTTTGCCGCCTTCCTCCAGTCAAAGCAGCCATTCTCGGTAACCTGAACCTAAGTTCAAGAATAAGTTTGAGTATCTCCACCTTTTCAGATCTCTCGCTACCAGGTCCTGGATGAGCTGGCCCTGCGACGCTCACTCATCTGCTGCCTCAAGGAGATGCGCCTGCTCCGCCTGACCAAGTTCGATGGCTTCCAGTACATCAGCCAGCAGTTGCCCATTGAGGATGACTATAGAGCAATTTCAGCATTCTTCTCCATTTAGCCATCACACTGCCTTTCCGTTATTGGACCATTTTCATTGCCATGGATTGCTTTGCTGCAGACCACTGCATTCATTCCAGAGAAGCTCAGTGGTGGTGATAAGAGATCAGTGGGCAACAATCAGCTTCGAAATCAACAAAACAGCAAAACAAGACAGAAATAGGTGCAAGCAAAGTGTCGGAATGACTGGAACAATGGTTGTGGAAATCTGGGAAATTTTTGGAAAACCCAAACTTATTGAACTTATTTCATAAGTTCAATAAGTTTGGGTTCCTACCCAAACTTATTTTTACAAACCCGAACCGAAACCTGAACTCAATAAGTTCACGTAAACTTTGCCTTATAGCTCACCACCAAAGGCAGCTTTGGGGGCATGCCCAGTGCGGTTGCATAGCACAAGACTAGTATTAGGCACATATGTGAGCATGACAGATTTCATCCATTTGTTAGGGATTTATGACAATTTTAAAAAACCCGAACTTATTGAACTTATTTAACCTGAACCGAAACCCAAACTGAACTTAAAAAACCCGAACTGAACTTTTTTGTCCATCATCCCCTCATATTTAGAGAATAAATGGTCAGTTGTGAACCAACCAGTTTGGGGGGGGGGGATCATGGTCATCGTTTGGGGGGATACTGGTCACCACGCAATATGTTGGTTATCGCATTTGGGGGGGGGATCCTGGTCATCGATTTTAGTGACCATTATCCCCCCCCCAAATTCCAAAATAGCATTACACGCCTTAAATTGACATCTTAAAGCAGTACATCAGTCCAGGAAGGTTAGAGCAGGGGCCCTAAACCACCGGCTAGCCTTAAAATAGTTAACATGTAGGAGCAAAATTTGGGGGGGGGGGCAAAACCTTTGGGGGGGGGCAAAATTGTTGGTTAGTTTTGGGTTGTTGAAAAACGGGTTTGGTTGGCCGGTAGAATCCTTGGGGGGGATTCTGGTATAAGCCTAAAAAATATGCTCACATAACCAATAATGCTAGGGTTTTTAAAAGGATGAGCAGTAAAAGCATGGCGCAACTAAGTTTTCTGAGTTCCGGAAGGCTTTTCACGAGTAATCCTGAAGCACAATATGATCCTTGAGTCCCGTGAAACCAAAGTTAGGTCACCCACAACACGTCAATTATTTCACCCTTCCTCATTTTTTAATCCACAATTTCAAAGAACGGCTTTCTAAGAATCTTCTGCCTGTTTCTTAATTACTGCTTATTAAGTCTTTGAACAACAAAGTCACGCAAATCCTTCCACCCTTTCATCCATGCAGGTGGAAGGGCTGTGAAAATCCAGCGCAAACATTGGAAAAGCTTTCAGAAGATGGCCACCTCCTGGCAGCTAGAGATTGCCACCAATATCTCCAATAGCAGCCCCCTGGACCTGTACAGGCTGAAAACTGGCGGATCCTTGATCCGTCTGGCCGGTGGGCTCAGCGGGGCCTTCCTCAACCTCCGCCTCTGGCACGCCCTTCGCTCCAAAAGCGCCTCCAAAAGCCTCCAGCTCATGGCCGCCCTCGCCTGCTCCGACGCCGGTCTGGCGCTTGCCATCTGCTCCAGGTGGCCTCAGCCTTTTTCCCTCCACCTTTCCTCAGCCCCCATCTACTGGGATGGAACTGAATGAGAGGAGCTGAAACTGCAGCGGCATCTACAGTCTGGTGAGAGAGGAGCTGCTGGGTGGCGGTGAGCCGTCGGCCGTGGCCTGTCTGCTGGCCCGCTCTCTGCCCCTCCACTGCTTCCTGGCCAGCTCCGCCTGTCTCCTGCTGGCCACCGCCGTGGATCGCATGCTCTTCACCCGCTACCCCCTCTTCCACTTTCAGTTCACAGCACTAAGGGACATCCTAATATCACTCATCCCAGAGGACAGGATATGGGATCGGAATCCTTTCGATCCCAGATCCAGTCCCCTTGGATGAGCAGTATCAGAATCCTTTGAGGGTCATTCTAGTACCACTCATCCCAGGGGACAGGATATGGGATCAGTGTATTTTAGATCCCATATCTTGTCCCCTGGGATGAGTAGTATTAGAATGACCCCTCAGCTGAGCTGAGGAGAGAGGGTGGAAAGCATGATAGGCTGGATGATGCTGTCTACGTGCGCCGGTGGAGTCTGCTGGCAGCAGCGGTCGGACTGTGCAGCGTAGCAGCTGGGCTGGCCACCTATCGGGACCCTCTGCTGCGCCCCTTCTGCGAACTTGCCTTCATCTACAAGGATGTGAGGGAATGCGGATGGCTGGATTAGGAATCTGGGAGAACAACTAGGGTATGGTTCCAGGTCTACAGACTGGGACTGCTGCCGGTGCTTCACACGAGTCTGGTGCTGGGCATTCTGGCCTGCAGTGTGGCCACTTTGCGGTTTATTTGCCTATTTACCTGAGACTTATGGCAATGTGGAAAGACAAGCTTTGAGCTAACTGAGCCTTACTGAGAAGTTCGAGTCTCAGAAAGCTGGTTGCCAAAAAACTACGAACCCTATTTTAGTTTTTTCAAAGCTAAAACACAATTTAACGACTTTCAACTTTCAAACACTTTCAAACCTCTCAAAGAATCTCTTTCCTAGGAGGTTTGAAAACGAATAGCAGTCCAATAGTGAGTAGTTGTAGGAGCAATGCGGTGACGACGGGTGCAGCCTCCCATGGCGGCTGGCTGTCCGAGGAGAGTCTGGCAGTGCGCCGTCGTTTTGCGCACTCGCAACGCCTGCTGCTGCTCCTCTATGTGGCCAGGTATGCGGCAATTGCTAAGGACCTCTGGAAGGATGCCTGTCCTGGCTCAGCTACCTGACGCTGACGCTGGGTGCTCGAGTGGTCTTCGCCCTGGGTCTGGTGCAGAGGACTGCGTGGATGCTGGAGGCCACGCGCCTGCTCACGAGTCTGGGCCTCCTGGGCAACGTCCTCGCCAACTTCGCCGTCGTCTACTGCCGCAATCAGGAGCTACGGTGCTATTTTTTGATGCGTATTTGGTGAAGAAGGTGGGTTTTTTTGTAGAGCCAAGCTCAAGGTCGTCGTGTGCCAGTACCCTTGCTAAGACTGAGGACGAATAGTAGCTGAATTAACTGATGGTTGTGGCTTTTGTTGTTGTTGAATTCTGTCCCACATGCCTATAGCGACATCTGGCGGTCGACATTTTTGGCCCAAAATTTGCTGGCGGTCGACATTTCTGGCCCAAAATTTGTTGGCTACGCAGGGGGGCACTGCTACTTCTCTTGCTTGTGTGTATGCAGAGGGCGAGGTCAATAATAGACAAGGGTGTATGTAGCTACTCAGGAGGGGGAAATTGAGCAAGAGAGACAAATTCATAGAGCGCGTTTTGTTCATTGGTTATTACCCAACGTATTCAGGTACAACCAGTCTCGCCCTCTACCCAGAGCGGCTGAGAGCCCCGAATATCTTTTGGAAAACGCCCAGTGCTTTTTGTGCTGGGTGTACTTATACTTCAACAATGATCTTAAATATGCGATTAACAATGGTGATCGACAAGTTTGATTCAATCAAAATAAACCTTCCAGCATCTGTTGCTGCAAACCTACCCCAACAGGAGCAAAGATCATACTTTCGTAGACTTTTATGATATCAGTGAGCAGAATTGAATGTTCTAGTTAAGCAGATCGGCGGATGAGGAAGACTGTTTGCAGCACAACTACAAATGCTTTTTTTGAACCGTCAATATTTTTAAAATGATGGACTTTTGAAATTATTGAATGTCCAGAATAGTGAAATTGTCCTACTTGAACTTGCTTAGAATCATGGAACAAGAAGATTATAAATGATTTGTTAAGCAGGTTGGATCTTCATACATGTTAGAATTAGAAGTGTTATCGGCTATTACGAAATCATAATCCCACAAAATCCATAATGCCAAAGTTCTCACAGCATCAGAGCGTTACATAATGCAAAACGCGCTTCTGTGCAGTGGGATACTCTCATCGGTAAAATGCAAAAAACTAGCACGAACAAAAGAGAAAAAAGTCTGGATCGGAGAATTTGAAAGCTGACCATAACCAACGTAAGGTCCATGACTGTTCAGCTACTCTGCCTTCTCTTTCTGCTTGTCGGTGTGAATGCCGTGGGGTCAGGATGCAAAGTCAAACAAAGTGCCGATGCTAGTACGGCTATGACATTTGATTGAAAGCTCATTATCGTTGCTTTTTTTCAAATTTGGTTGGAATTGGGGGGAGTATCCAAACACTGGAAAGTTATTGCTCATAGTGCTGCGATCAGTGCTTTCCAAACTTTGTAGAGTCCGCAAATGATAAAAAATTTTGCAGAGCAAAAGGGCAATGAATTGAGCCATTGCAAGCACATCGCTCAGAAGCTGGTGTTGGATGAAGGCTCCTGCGTCTTTGTCGCCCATGCAAAACAGTTACGCCCACGCATTGAACTGGCTCGCCTCAAATAAGGATGGGAAGATATCCCATAGCAAATGAGCTTGAGTAATTTAGAAAAATGACAAATTGAAGTTTTCCTATGGCTCATTCTTCTCAAAGTTTCGGCCAAGCTTGCTCTTTCTTCTATCAGGCTATATGAGTGATTTTAGCTTTTTAGCCAAAAATAATTTAGCAGCGTACACCGTTAAATTGGTTGAGATTTTGTGTCTTTTTCTGATTGTTAACTTGGCTTGTTAACTTGTTGCCTACCTTCATGCCCAAAATTACCAATGCTACCGCCATTGTCCATTCGACTCTTCACTTTAACAAAAATGTAACATCAGCCTTCTCGCAATCCGCACTTTGTTTACAAATTCGTTTACTTTTTTCTTCATCCACGTTAATATTTATCCTGAATGATATTTTTGCATTTTTGAGCGTCATTTTTTGAGCTTATTATTTTTGAACGTCATTTAGAAGTTGTATCTCTGCAGTGGACTTTGGGTGCATGCAGCTATGAGGTGCATTGAGCTTGGCGCTAGGCTGGCATCAGCTGCAAACCCCGCCGAGCTTCGAAAAATTTGGACGGTTTATTCTGGCAATTATGAAGTATATTGAGCAAAGCATGAAAAGCAGCTTGGCAGGCCTTTTCGGAGAACGGGAAGCTTGGAGCCTGGATGGGCGGCATGAAACCTTCGCACCACGGCCACCATCACCGCTCCAAACGTGTCTGGTTCTGGGTGGACGGTAAAGGAGGTTCACTTCTTCATCTTCCTCTTTTCAGTTAGGAAATGCGGCAGCAAAATTTAATTAAAAGGGAATTGTTTTATTTTTCCCATCAGTCAGAATCAGTTCGCCAATGTATGCTGAATTTCTTTAGGACAATCAAGCCCACAAATGCTCGACTTTGGCCGCAACTTTTCTAATGAGGAAGTTCGTTCTGGCTGATGACCAGGATCCCCCCCCAAGGGTTTTACCGGCCAACCAAGCCAGTTTTGGACCAACCACGAGTTTTGCTCCCCCCTCAAGGGTTTTGCCCCCCCCCCCCAAATTTGCCTTGTATTCTTGAGGTTATCAACTATGCATCGGGTGTGACTAAGCGCAAGATACAAGCAAGAACAGTATATGAGTTTGGTGACCACTATCCCCCCCCCCCCAAATGCCACTTGGTGGGGGGATACTGGTCATCAATCAAGGGATTTTGGCTTTTGGGGGGGGGGATAGTGGTCACCGAAATCGATGACCAGAATCCCCCCCCCCAAGTGCAAAAACACCAAAAATCGCCTTGAAAGCATGATCATACGTACATTGATTACTGATTTTGGGGGGGGATACTTACGTGGGGGGGGATACTTAGGTGGGGGGGGGGGATACTTCACAGGTGGGGGGGTAAAAGCTTGGGGGGGGGTAGAAGCCTTGGGGGGGATTCTGGTCATAAGCCTTTGTTCTTTCTTTGCAGTGGTGAACGGGAGCCTGTGGGTCCCTGGACAGCCAGACCAGCATCGAGGCTGGGAATTCTGCACCAATCTGCAGCCTCGCTCCCCCCAACTCAATGATTGCCCATGCACCAGCTGTCCTTTTGTGCACCATAACCGAGCTATATGCCGCATCTATCCTTAAGCCTTCCCTGGGATGGTCATCACATTTTCGATTTGCACCTCATTGGATTAGAGTTTTGCTTAGTGCATTCGTGCTACAGAACATCCAAGTATCCTCTTGACTGTACCTCTAAGCAACTGGTTCTCAAATGCTGCAACTGCCAAGACACAAGAGAGTGAAACAAAAGAGTCATGATTTTTTTGAGTTTGCTTAAAAGGTTACTATGTTCCAACAATTTTCAAACACCTCAGTTTCAAAGTGCATCATTGCTGCGCCCTGCGCTTAGCTGGCATTCCAGAGCATTTTGAAGCATAAAGAGTGATGCAATGGGTTGGGTCTAAGGATGCATGCGGCAGAGACCGACCGGCCCGACGCGTGAGCAGCGGTGGCAGGGGCAATCGTTGAGGCCGACGGAGTTGTAGAGCAGCTCTGTGCACCACTCCGTCTTCTTCTGTTGCTCGTCCGGCTGGTTGCCAGACCAGAGATTGGGCGCCACCGCTGCAGTGCATCATCACTTTCTCATACTTCAATTTGAGTGGGACAAAAAGCTTCCATTTTTGAATTTCTTGCACAATTTTAGTCCCGTAACCGTCAAAAGCATCGCCAAATAGGCTTGACCATAAATTCTGTGAACACATTTTTTCACAACCTCCAAATGCGCACTATGCTGTAACACATGGCATTTTCGCTGAGGTAAATTTTGGCACTAAAAAGCTTCCTACTCATCCGGACTTGGCAATTTCTCGATTTTGGCGATCTTTTTACCCTGACCCTTATGCAGGTAACTTTCAAGAAAATTTACTGGGTTTTGGTTCTAGACATGACAAATCATCCAAAGTTTGATGGGAAGTCGAACATTTGCACTATGCTTTATAACATGGGCAAAAGTGACCAAAATATTTTTGTTCTAAAAACTTTATTTAAATGCCCTAAATCGAAACTCTTGGCTCAAATACACCGAATTTTATAATTTTTTGTACCATTTCCAAATATTTTGAAATTTGTATATTTTGAGATTCAATTTTAATTTGTTCGTGATCATATTTCTCAAATATCTAGCTTTGAAGTGTTTTCATTTGAGAGTAAAACCAAAATTCGCATCCCCGGGGGAGGTAGAAAACTGCAATACCTCCAATACCTAAGAAAAAGTCAAATTTAAAAAATATATTTATTGGTGTATTTGAGTCCGGAGTATCGATTTAAGGCATTGAAAAGTTGGGGCTAACGTCTAGTGCCGTCAACCCAAAACCAGCCGAATTTATAGTTTCGGATGCCGTAGGAGTTGTGGTTTGGCTTCATGCCTCCTACCCAGACACTCCTTTTGTTGTTGCAGAATGTCTGACAACTGCCAACTATTATTAACTAAAGCTAACTTAGAGGCAAACAAAAAAAACAAGTATCATTTTCATGCTATAGGTTTAGGGTAATTGAATGCTGAGTTCACCGTCCATATGTTGTGAAGGTCAGTAGTTGTGTTGATGGAGGCCAAATGGCCACCCTTTTCCAGGCACTTCCATTCATAGTCCACCCATCGCACCCTGAAAACGCAGTTGTTTGATTGCTTGAGTCGTCACTGATTCCTTTTTGAACCAGTAAGCATTGCACTGACAGGAAATTATTGGGTAAGGGAAGCCAAGGGAAGAGGAAAAGCAAACACATGTGGAATGTGTATGGCGTAAACACAGGACTGGTCCGGCAGGATGAGCTTCGGCTTAGCCTCCATGCATTCTTGGTAGCCAGACTTCTTCACTGCAAGCTGTCAGAGTACAAAGTTGCCGCGGGAGAAGGTAGAAAAAATGAGAAAATAAATCAAAAAGGACTCAGAGCCCTTCAAATGTTGACTTGTAATTACTTAAATCTTGCACGAAACTACTTGCAGGTGGTTTCAATTGTGTTTGGGCATTTGAAATTTTGTTTTAGTAGGTTTTTTGTTAAATATTTATTGCTTTTTTATGCACAATGCTGTCTACACCTGGAGTCTGCTTGTCGGGCGTAGCTAAGCAGGCGACGGCCAGCACCTCGGAGTCCGGACATGCCTAACATCAGTCATATGATGGATGCTTGGAAGGAGCAGGAAAGTTGGCAGAACCGACCTCAGCCGAGCTGTTCAGGCTGCACTCAGCCAAGCTCCCGTCAGCACACTCGCAACTGATAATTAGACTAGGGGATTGAGAGCAGACTTTCGGAGTGGGAGACGATACAGCTGTTGACAGGGAGTGAAAATCGTTCATATTATTGAACAAGTATCATGGCGCAAAGCACAATAGGTGGTCGCGAAGCGTTCAGGATTGCGTTATGGAAGCAGTGACTAGTGAAATCATCCAGTAGCACATTATGAGCATGAGGCTTTTTGGATTTTGCAAATCAGCCAAGTAGTTGTTGAGATCACAAAGTTAGACTGATGGGAAAATTTTCGTACGATTTTCAAAGTTGTCATGCACAAAAAATTCTAAAATTTCAAAATGTTTCTAAGGGAAAATTCATTTAATTACGATTGACATTCCACTTCTTCCCTGCCAAATTTGTAACGATGAAATTACCTTTCCAGAAAAAAAGTTTGTCAAAATCAGTTGAGAATTCGCATTCGAATTCGCGCACCCATGTTAAATAGGTAATATATATACACAGAAAAAGTAAGTCACATGTACAGAACGCGAAGCGGGCCCAAAGGGTCAAGAATAATGAGGCAATAAATAAAATCAAACGGACATTCATACATTGAGTCATGTTTGGTGTGCGCACTTTTGAGCGGTTTATGTTAGCAGGATGAAGAAAAAAGGGCTGACCTGAGCTTGTCAAAGGCCATTGTTTCATTAGCGTATGGCTTTGCAGCTGCATTGTTGTCGTTACCATGCATGTTTGCGGAATTTGTTTCTTGGAATATTCCAGATTTAAATTCAGAAACATCGACAGGGAAAGAAGATGAAAATTCCTTTGTTCAATCAATAAGCATCTGTTGGGGTGATAATTGGGGAATATTGTGTAGAAAATGGATGTACTTACTCGCATATTGAGACCGAAAAAAGGTCGTCAACATCATAGGGCGATTTGCAGTTGGCAGCATTGACCAGCTGGGGTTTGCTTCCTTTGCTTTGCGCTTTGTCCACTGGCCTTTCTGTGCTTTCCGTCGCTTTTATCGCTCCGTTTTCAAGTATTTTGGCAACGCCCTTCCTGGGATCCCAAGAAATATTATCCTATGCTCTCTGTGGCTAAATTCAAAGTCAAGGGATTTCCAAATCTGATATTTTGTTAGAAATCTTGGGACAGCAAATTTGCCATTTTTGTCAAAATCAATGTATCGACAATGTCTTAAAGGGGCCTACTTGAAGCCAAGTTGACGACAAATGGCCAAAGCTTCAGCGTCTGAGGCTGACTTGTCCCGGTTGCACACATATTTCCAGCTGCTGTTGTGAGACAATTTGACCTTGGTTCAAAGCATGCAATTGAATTGTAGCCGACAATATTTGGTGGATAAATGCTTCCATTCTGTTATTTCCTTTCAATTTGGCGTCTGCCAACTATAAAGGTAGTTTGAGTATCGCTCATATTTCGGCTAGTCTCAAAGGATTGAAAGGTGATTCAATTCTTTTCAGCTAGTAAAAGCTTCTTTTCAGCTTCTTTTCAAATCGATGAATTTTTTGCGCGGCCGAAGGCCGCCTGCCGCGGAGGGCAGGGCAGCCAGAGCTCCGGAGGCCGGAGGGCATGGGTGCGGAGGCCCCGGAGCGTAGCCTAGCATGCGAAGTATGCTAGGCGAAGCGTAGGGGCCGTAGCACCCGTGCCCGGAGGCCGGAGGAGCTCTGGCGCCCTGCCCGAAGCGGCGGGCGGCCAAGGCCAGCTTAAGCAGTTACCCCATTTTTGTGTCCGTCTGTCCGCATATATATATATATATATATATATATATATATATATATATGTGTGGCATGCCCGTACTCCGCGGTTTTTCAACGAAATTGGCTGATTTTTTGCATGAAGGTCCGCCTAGGCGGTGCCTCGGGACCATTTTTGGCGCTTGGCGTAATTTTTCGAATTCCGCCCAAAACTCAACTTTTTGATGTTTCAAAATACAAAAAATTGTAAATCACTGGTTTTTCAATGAAATTAGCTGAAATTTTGCATGAAGGTCCGCCTATATGATGGCTTGAGAGCTTTATAAGGGTTTTGCGAAATTTTTAGATTTTTTTGCAAAACTTGGAATTTTGATGTTTCAAACCAAAAGAAATCATAACTCCCTGGTTTTTGAATGAAATTGGCTGAAATTTTGCACGATGGTCCGCCTAGGTGGTGGCTTGAGAGCTTAAATGGGGTTCTGCAAAAATTTTGGCTTTTTTTCCAAAACTTAGAATTTTGATGTTTCAAAATAAAAAAAATCATAACTCCCTGGTGTTTCAATGAAATTGGCCGAAATTTTGCATAAAGGTCCGCCTAGGTGGTGGTTTGAGAGGTTTGCTTGGGGTTTTGCAAATTTTTGAATTTTTTCTCAAAACTTAGAATTTCGATGTTTTCAAAATAAAAAAAATATGACTCCCTGGTTTTCAGACAAAATCGGCAAGTAAATAAATATGCAATTAGTAAAATTCGCTCATGTAGCCTGACAATATTACTCGGAACAAAGGCCGCGCATCTTGGTGACAGCCAAGAATACCTTGTTAGACTTTTAGGGCGTTTGGAAAACGTAAATTTAGAAACCTGAAGCAGTCCCAAAAACATATCAGAAGAAGTTCGGCCAGACGCATCGATTAATCTTGCCTCTTGGACGTGAAAAGCTGCATTGTGAGTGTAGATCAAGACATTTGTAGTAAAAAAATAAATTTCAGAAACCTTCTAATTGCCATGCGAGTAGACATATAAATATACAAATTTTTACTTTTAACATAGCAGCTTAATTGACCGAGTGATTAAAAGCTTTGGTTTTCAATGGTCATGTATTGTTAGCGAATCTCTGCATGTGTTGAACTTTTGAATGCATCAATGTCATGCAAATAAGGCATGAGAAAGTAATCGTTTTCACTGGAAAATCTCTGGAATTAGTTTTTCTTGCTTGGAGTCTTGGAGTAGACAAGTTCGTATTGCAACAGAAACGATGGTGATCTTTTCTAACGATGAGGCATATGAATATTTAACGATGGTGAATAAAATGCTGCGTCTTCATAAAAGGGCCAGCATCATTCCAAAAGGATTGGCAGGGTAGACAAAGAGCCATGTTTTTTGCTCGCAAGAAAAAACCTAATAATTTGAAGTTCTTCTCAACATCTTACCATCTATAATTACAATTGCAAATCAACTCGCAACATCCTTGAATCGATACCAATCCTGTGCAGGCTGCACAGTATTGAGACTTTGCAGGAAAACAACTAAAGGGCAATTCTGCGACTTTTGAGCTTCAATTTTGTGAATTGTGCTTCAGAGTCAATTTTTCCAATACTCTTGGACTTGGGTGCAATATCTAAGCTATGTGGCGGCATCAATAAAAGAGCAAAGACGGTAAACCAAGCCCTTTGAAGCAGAAAGCGTGAGACCTAATTCTTGCATTAATTCTTACCTTATTCTTATTCCTTAAGTTTCTACCTGGGCAGTACGATTCATTTTAAAGCCCAGCAATTGAAGATGAATTTAAAACCAAACCCTTTTCTACTTTTGCTTTTGTGCTCGGCAGCTTTACGTAAGCAACGGGATTGAGAAATCATTGAGTCATTGAGATTACGGCAGATCATAATTTTATTACGGCAGATTTGAGCTGGGCGTTTTATTATTTTTATGCGAATTTTAGAAAGGTTGTTACTTATTTTATTATTGCTTAGTAGGCGTGACTGACAAGGCTGGCTAAATTCGGCTATGAATTACAGATCGATTTTCTGCTGCACAGAGTAGCAGAGCCCTGAGATATAATAGGGAGTTATTCGTTTTTCTGCGTGAAGAAGGATGAAAGGAAGTAAGAAATATAAATGCAGGCGACATAAAGCAACAGTGCGATCTGATGGATCAGTCTTTTATGCTTTGCCAAGACCACGCTCATCGCCAAATCGGCTGCCTGATGGTGTCTATCCATCCCATTTCAAGAAATAAATAGCTTTTATTTTAAACATTTTAATTATCATAATTAATTCATGCAAAAATTAGCTTTGAGCTCAAACAATTTAAAATTTCAAAAAGTATAAATTGACAAAATGAATTAATATAATCCAGACATTTTCCTTCTTTTAATTTATTTATGCAACTGTGGACAACAATACAATTACCGGGGGGGGGGGGGAACGAAGTCTTCGTCTTTTTTTAATATACCATCCATTAACTCGGCACAGTTTTCGTAAAAATATATCCACCCATTCTTGAGTAAATATTGAAAATGGTTTGGACGAAGACTTCGTTCCCCCCCGGTAATAAACGTTCTAAGCAACATTTAACGATTTCTGAGCAACGACTTTTAAGCTTTCAATGACTTTAATAATAAAGCTTTTTTAATTTGGCCTGGCGCGAGGGAGCAAAGCGACCGTCAGCGCCCAGGCCCTCTTTTCGACCCAGGTGTATGTTTTGAGGGTTAATGCTAGATCTTGAAATTGATAAGGCTCCTGCTCCTCACAAAAGAATCCAATCGCTCTGATTCTTTTTGCATTGGAAAGAGCATCCTCGAATTAGTGTACACTCGCGAGAAACCGCCAAAAAGTTTACAATTTGGGGTAGAAAAATGCAAAACAAAGTGCCGTCCGAACTCCTTCCCTGCTGCTGCCCTGCTGCTGCCCTGCTGCCCTGCTGCCCTGCTGCTGCTTCGCATCTGCTAATGAACGAGAGTAGGTATTCATTATATTCCTTCGCCCCCCCCTTCAACCCGTTACTTGATGATAATACTTCAGTTAAACTACGCAGAGTCATATGCACCAGTGGTGTAGTGGTGTAAGCGATTGGACAGCTAAATGTAACTGGCAAGTTCGATTCCTTCTCATGCGTTCAATTTTATTTTTGTACTTGCCAAAGAGAAAGCTCTTTTGTCCCAAAATCGATTGGCATGAATGTAAAACCAAGGGAATTTCTCAATTATTTTTGGTTTGGCAATAATTTTGCATAGCATTTATCATTTATCATAACTTTTAAAATTAATTCATTTATTTATTAATAACTTTTTACGTATATATTTATTGATCTAATAAAATTTTAACTAAATACATAATTTGTTGGTAATTGGTATTGGTTCAAATCCTACCAAATGAATTTGTTTATTATTGTATGTTAAAAGTTGAGGAAATAACTGGTACCATCGGCAAGCCGAAAGTAAGCTCTTTTCTCCCAAAAATCGACTGCCCCGAGTATAAAGACCAGGAAATTTTCCTACTACTAATGGAATCTGCTGTGTCACTTGAATTTTGTTTGAGCGCGCATGAAAAGAGCCTAGGAACTGCGCGCGAAAACAAAATGCAAATGTCCCACAAGCAGATTCCATTAGTAGTAGGAAAATTTCCTGGTCTTTATACTCGGGGCAGTCGATTTTTGGGAGAAAAGAGCTTACTTTCGGCTTGCCGATGGTACCAGTTATATAACTATAAAACGAAAATCAGATTTTTGACCGCGGAGCGGCCCGAGGGGCCGCTCCGCGGTCTATAGAGGTTACTCAACTTTTGTCCTCATATATATATATATATATATATATATATATATATATATCTATATATATATATATATATATATATATATATATATATATATATATATATATATATATATATATATATATATATATATGTATATATGTCTGGAAATGCTGGGAACGGGCGAATTCTCAACGGATCTGGACAAACTTTTTTTTCCCTGAAAGGTAATGCTATTTTAGGAAGATCTGGAGGGGTAGACCCGGAATTTGAGCATTTGAAACATTACTTTTTTGGGTAGAACGGTTTGGAAACTGTAATATAGTGTTTTCGCGCTGTAGCACCTTTAATCTTGCGAATTGCACAGAAGACTTGAGTTTTTTTGTTCACAAGTCATATATAGCGATTCCAAATCTGTGCTTACTTTTGAATATGGTTGAGAAACCACAGACTTACCCTCTTGAGTAACAAATTTTCACGCAGGGCAATGGCACCAATAATCAGTAACAGCTGAACGGCTCAGAATTGCACAGAGGACTTGAGTTTTTTTGTTCACAAGTCTTTTATAGCGATTCCAAATCTGTGCTTACTTTCGAAAATGGTTGAGAAACCACAGACTTACCCTCTTGAGTGACAAACTTTCACGCATGGCAATGGCATCAATAATCAGTAACAGCTGAACGGCTCAGAATTGAACAGAAGACTTGAGTTTTTTTGTTCACAAGTCATATATAGCGATTCCAAATCTGTGCTTACTTTTGAAAATGGGTGAGAAACCATAGACTTGCCTTTTGGAGTGGCGAAATTTCATGCATTCATATTGTAAGCTGGAAGGTGGTGTGCTCCGCGGTCACCTATTGCGCTTTGCGCCATATACTTGTTCACTAAAAAATGTTTGATCAGATTTTAGTTTTGCCAAGTCCTGCAGTATGCGAAGATAAAGACAAATACATGTGCGTTTGGCTCCGAAGTCCATTTCCTTCAATGGTTAGATCTTTTAGTTGATTGCTTGAGTTAAATTTAGCTTTCAATTTAGAAAATCATATGTCGCGCGTGGAGCAAACTAAAATGCCCCAAAACCTGTGGCGTTTGCAAGCGCTAGGATCAAAAAGAACCGTCAATACAGGAAGATTCTCTCGCATTCGTACTAGCTCGGATTGGTTTTGTGTAGCCCATGAATGAAAAATGAATACAAAACGCGAAAAATGAATGGTCAGGGCAATATTTGAAAGTATTCCAAAATACCTACAATCTTCACCTTTTTGTTCACATTTATTTTGCGTTTAGCCAATTATATGACGTTCAGCACCTTGAAGCCTATTTCCTATTTCATCACCTTCAAGCCCAAGCTAATTCAAATGCAAGCATAGAAAAG